>CAUYON010152738.1:0-29318 GCA_963573935.1 Arctocebus calabarensis | reverse complement strand
TAGTGATCAAGGAAATGCCATGAAGGATATCTGTAACAGTATGATCAAAATATTTCTGAATGTATATGAATCGTGCCCTGTGATTGCACCAATGTACATAATTATGATTCAATAAAATTATTAAAAAAAAAAAAAAAAGAGGGCAACCTAATAGGGGATAGATGGAAAACTGGAGCGTCACCTCTGAATCCTGCAAACAGTCACCACCTTCCTGAACTGAGCAAGTTTGAAGAGATGGTTTATGTTGCAGAAAGATGCTTTCCAGAATGTTAATTGGGAGGTCTGGCAAAATAGGAGTTTTTAAAACCATGAATAAAATGAGGAAGATGACTGTTAAATATAAATTACATTTTCCCTAACGTCAGGTGCCGTAAACTACAGCAGGCTGGATTTTCTCTGCAGGTGATCGCACTGCTCACAGTCAGCTGTCAGACTTTCTGCTCCCCAGCGTGAAGTTAGTAATAGGAAAATGAAATCAATGAGCTGGAATCTAGTTACAGAGAGATAGAGAGAGAAAATGAAGAGCATACAGTCCAAGGTAGATGTGTCTGCTAAGCCTGCCTACCTACGATGCAGGCCTCAAATTTTGGCCCTTGCTTTTTTCAGTTTAGACTTCCCGATTTCGTAAGTCTTTTCCCTGCAAATTGCTCTTGAATCAGACCTCTCACTTAGTGTACTGCAACACTAATTTGCTTTTTACCCAAGCAGACATGCTTTCCTTAATCTCTCCTAAATTTCATATCATTGATTTTGGCCCACCAATTAAGCTGCCTACCACATTAAGGTATTTCAGAACTTTGGTTCTGTTATGCAATGCAGGAATCTTCCTCTCTATTTTAACACAAGCCATTAAGTTAAAAATCCATGATGCCGTCAATCACATTGTTAATTAACATGTCGAGCAGAGTGGGATTAATGAGAGCCTTGCAGCACTCCACTAGAGACATCCTTCAAGCCTGACAACTGCCCTTACATCTACACTTTGGGTGTCATTGCACAACCAGCTGTGAATTTGCCTTACTCTGCTGTCATCTAGCTTACTCCTCCCCCCAACTGTCATATAATATTTGAAGAGATTTTTGTCCGATGCGTTACTAAAATCTTACACTACATTTCATTGTCACATCTCTAATAACCATTTTTTAAAAGAAAATACAGTTCCCTTATTGCACTCCTTACTAAATCTAAGCAGCCTTTCACTGATCACGTCTACTTTCTATTTCAGCCTTTTAAAAACCCATTACAGAGCTTGGTGCCCATAGCTCAGTGGTTACACAGTCGGCCACATACACAGGTTGGTGGGTTCGATCCCGACCCAGGACAGCTAAACAATGACAACTGCAATAAAAAAATAGCCGGGTATTGTGGCAGGTGCCTGTAGTCCCAACTATTCAGGAGGCTGAGGCAAGAAAAGAGTTTGAGGTTGCTGTGAGCTGTGACAGCACAGCACTCTACCAAGGGTGGTACAGTGAGACTCTATCTCAAAAAAATAAATAAATAAAAATAAAAACCCATTACAGGAACAGATTATGATAAATACTATAAGTAGAATATTTAGCAGCAATAAGAAGAAACAATGTATTAATAAGTACAACATAAATGAATCTCAAAATTATTATACTAAGTGAAAGAAACCAATCGCAAAAGTCCACAGACTTTACAATTCAGTTTATATGATCCTCTAAGGGAAAGTAAAAATTGTACGGACAGAAAGTAGAGCAGTGATTGTCAGGAGCTGGGGTTGGGGAGGGTGACTTGACTGAAAAGGGGCATGAGAAAGCTTTTTGAGAAATGTTGGTAGTTACACAAATGTGCCGGCTTGTCAAAATTCAACCAACTGTACACCTAAAAAGAGGAAATATTACCATATGCAAATTCAAACTTGATAAACTCAGTTTTTAAAAATATCCCACTACAGAAATTTGTTGGAGGACTAGTTAAAAATAATTTAATAACCCAGAGTTTGTAAGATCTGTCTCTTTTTCCCCCTCCTTTAACTATTAAGGCACATTTCTCTGCTTAATTTTGATACTTTGTGTCTTATCTTCCACGATTTTTCAAAGATTACCTAAGAACTTCATTGTTTCTGAAGCATGTGCCTTTATCCAGCAATAGTATTGCCTTTCGGCCTTTAGGCTGAGATCAAGTGTAGTATCTTTATGGAGAAATAGGAGTTTTCCAGGCTTAAAAAAAAAAAGTCTCAGCTTCATGAATTATACTATTGCCAGTTTTAAAGATTAAATTCTTTCAAAAGAAAGCAAAGTATCTAATTACTATCTAATCTTTCATATGCTAAAACATGTCACTCTTTCCCTAAACATTGGGCGTATCTGCACTGTTTCTGTTCTTTATTCCTGGAACAAAATTTTATAACTAAATCCTGCTAGTCTAGACATCAAAGACCCCAAATGAAAGGGACATTTTGCTTCTTGTTAATTCAATTATTCTATACACTGGAGTCCCCACCCCTGCTCTCCTGGTCTGATGTCTCCTGGAAGTGGCTATACTGCCAGAAGGGTAGAGTCTAGATTGATGATAATAGTTCCCCATCTCTGAACTCTTTATTTTTTTCTGGCTTTATTGAGGTAAGCTGCCAAATAAAAATTGTTAATATTTAACAATTTGGTGTAAATTGATGATTTGATATATACATTGAGAAATGACTACCACGGTCAAATTAATTAAAGCACATTCGTCACATTAGCATAATGTTTTCCATATTCATTCATGTTGTCACAACTGGTAGGATTCTCTTCTTTCTTATGGCTGAATAGAATTCCATTTTATGTATATAGAGCTTACATGCTCATAAGTGAAAGAACTTCAGTTCTTTCCAATCTTGGCTGTTATGAATAACATCACAGTAAACAGGGGTGGGTGTATATCTCTTCAAGATATTGATTTCATTTCCTTTGGACATATACCCAAAAGTAAAGTTGTTGGATCATATTATGATGGTAGTTCTAAATTTTTAAGGAACCTCCATAGTGTTTTTTATAATGGCTACACCAATTTGCATTCTTACCAACAAGGGTTCCCCTTTCTCCACACTGTCACGGGTACTTGCTACTTGTCTTTTAGATATTTTTGATAATAGCTACCCTAAGAGGTGTGAGGTGATGTCTCATTGTGATTTTAAGTTGCATGTTCCTGAAGGTTAGTGATGTTGAGCATCTTTTCATATACCTGTTTGCTATCTGTATGTCGTTTTTAGAAAATTGTCTGTTTTGCTCATGGTTTGTCTCTGCATTTCTTAAAAATTAGTTTTTATTTATTTATTTATTTTTGAGGCAGAGCCTCAAGCTGTTGCCCTGGGTACAGTTCTGTGGCATTATAGCTCACAGCACCCTCCAACTCCTGGGCTGAAGCGAGTCTCTGACCTCTGCCTCCCAAGTAGCTGGGACTACAGGCACCTGCCACAATGCCTGGCTATTTTTTGGTTGCAGCCATCATTGTTGTTTGGTGGGCCCAGGCTGGATTCGAACCCACCAGCTCAGGTGCATGTGTCTGGCACCTTCGAGCCAATTTACTTATTTTTTTTTTGATAGTTAGTTGTATAAGCCCCTTATATATTTTGGATATTAATCCCATATGGGATATATAGTTTACTAAAATTTTCTCTCCAATTCTGTAGGTTGCTTTTTCATTTTGTGATCATTTCCTTTGCTGTGCAGGTTTTTTTTTTAGTTTGATATAATCCCATTTGCTTATTTTTGGTTTTGTTGTCTGACCTTTTGGTGTCATATTCAAAAGATCATTGCCAAGACTAAGGTCAAAGAGATTCTTCCCTACTTTTTTTTCCAGGAGTTTATAGTTTCAGATCCTACATTTAAATCTTTGAACCATTTCAAGTTAATTTCTTTGTGTGGTGTAAGGTAAGGATCCAACTTCATTCTTTTGCACACGTATATGTAGTTTTCCCAGCACCATTTATGGAAGACATGATCCTTTATATCTATTGTGTCTTCTCTGTGTTCTTGTCAAAGATTGGCTAACCATATCGGTGTGAGTTTATTTCTGGACTCACTCTGTTCTATTGATCTAGGAGTCTGTTTTTATGCCACTATCATACTTTTTCAATTACTATAGCTTTGTAATATAATTTGAAATCAGGAAGTATGATGCTCCCATCTTTATTCTTATGTCTCAAGATTGTTTCAGCTGTTTGGAGTATTTTATAATTCCATAGGAATTTTAGGATTGCTTTTCCTATTTCTTTTAAAATTTCCACTGAATAGGGATTGTATTGGATCTATAGATGGCTTTGTACAATATGAACATTTTATAAGTATTAACTCTTCTAATCCATGAACATAGTATATCTTTCTTTTTATTCATTCATTTTTAATTTGTATATATTAATGAGTACGTGTTCAATTTGCTGCATTTATATATTGCATTGTGGTGAAGTCAGGGCCTTCAGTGCATCACTGAAGCTATGTACTTTGTACTTAACAAGCAACCAGGGTATCGTTTCATTTGTTGTCATCTTCAATTTCTTTTATCAATGTCTCATAATTTTCAGATTACATATATTTTGCCTCCTTGGTGAAATTTAGTCCTAAGTATTTTATTCTTTTTAATACTGTTGTAAATGTGATTGCTTTCTTAATTCCTTTTTTCAGATAGTTCATTGGTAATGTATTAAAAATACAACAAATATCTGTCTCCTGCAACTTTACTGAACTTATTTATTAGTTCTAACAGTTTTTAAGTGGAACCTTTAGGATTTTTTATATATAAAATCATGTCCTAGGCAGACAAAAACATACAAACTTCTTCTTTTCTGATTTAGATGACTTTGATATATTTCTCTTGCCTAACTACTCTGGTTAGGACTTCCAGTACTATGTTAATAGAAGTGGTAAGGGTAGGCACCTTTGTCCTGTTCCTGACTTTAAATAAAAAGTTTTCAGCCAGCATAGTGGCTCATGCCTGTAATCTTAGCACTGATGTTAGCTGTAGGCTTTTAATTTTCAGTCTTTATTATGAAGTACATTCCTTCTATTCCTAAATTGTTGAGAACTTTTATCATGAAGGGATCTTAAGTATTGTCAAATGCTTTGTTTTTACCCCAGTGTATTATTTTGCTGCTGTTGGTTTATAATTGGTTTTGATTTTGTTTAACACTTCCTATACTTTTTCAAGATTAGACTATACTCTTGAGAAAAGATTACCTACTAATGATTACCAATATGTGGCAGGAGACCCAAATCATGAACTTTTAGAGATGTTCATGACATCTTATTTGCCACTTGTAATAAGTATCTGGTGTACTTTCATTATCATGTGTGCTCTGATGCCACCAATATCATTCCTACTCTCTCCTCACTTTGTTGACTAGGAGCTTAGTCTCATCTGTCTGTTACCTTCCCATGGTCCTCTGAAGGCTCCAGTTTTACAACTTTTGGGGGGAATGTTACTTTCTCCCCCAAATTCGATTTAACTCTTTTCATCACTTCAGCAGGTTTCTATCCTTTGGAAGAGTATATCTTTTTCGGTATCTTAAGCAAGGGACCAGAAACTTAAGTCTTTTTTTATCAGTATCATCAAAGAAGCTTTGTAGGTTGAGCAAAATTTGGATTGGCTAAAAAGAGAAGAGAAACAAATGTTTCAGGATTAAGAAGAATTCAGCCTGAAATAAACATCACAAAAAATAAGGCAATAGAAAACATGATTACATAGGGTGTAGGAAGGAACGTTGGGAAACATGAAGAAGTCTGATACAACAATTAAACCCTGTGCAATCATGGTTCAGCAGAAATTTTACAAATTTGTCATGGACATGACATAAGAGGATCTAGAATTATACCAGTATTTTCTTTCAGTCGTTTCATTGAGGATGAAGTTTTAGATGAATTTGAATTTAAAAGACCTATATTTTGACCACTTTTTTTTCAAATCTTTATGGCTACCATGTAACCTGGGTGATGATTTGCAGATGAAATGTTCTTTGATAGTAATCTAATGCAAATATATGCAAATTCCAAGTGTGCACAACTTCAATATAAAATCTATGCCTGAAAAATAAGATTTCCTAAAGACAAAAATAATCTTGATCAGAGATCGTAAAGATTTTGCTACAGTTTGTCACCTTACAGAAGACCTTACTTTATTTTCTGTCTCGGATCGAAAGTCAACCTTACCATTTCTGTTTTTCTTTAGTTTTACTGGAGATTCTACATTATTTCTTATCTCCTTTTTGCATGTCACTATGAATGAGCTACACACCTATTTTTCTGGAATTATTATGACTAAATCAATAGCATATTATTCCCAGAAATTTTTTTTAATCATCTTCTGACTTTACACACTTTTTTTTTGCATTATTCTAGTATAAGATTAGATTATTTGGATTTATTAATAGAAAACTACTAGACAATAAGCTATGTTTTATATTTATTATAAACCTGTACAGTGTGCCATACACATTTTTTAATGTGCAGGGAATGTTAAATTAAAGTCATTAACAAAATTTTCGTAGTCTATTTCATGTTAAAAGGTAACCTTCAGGTAGTTACTTTTCTAAGTTGACAGTTTTAGACTTCTCTGTTCAACTAAGTAGTTTCTCAACTTCCATAACCTCTGTCCATATCCCTAGGTTTTAAAAGAAAATCATAAACATTAGTGCTTCTAATGTGAAGCTTAGAGTTAAAAAGAACCTGAAAGCAGATGTTCTTGTCAGATCCCACCATTTTAAAAGACTAAATAACTTCCCCCCAATCACAAAGTACCTAAGGTCAGAAACAATGTGAGGACCTGGTACACCTGGTTCTTAATCCGCAGTACAGATGGCACTGCAACCTGTTAATGATCAGATGTATATTTTTGGAAGTTAGAAATCTCACCAGTCAAGAACAATACCAGCTTAAGAGAAATCTTTTATTGTGGTGACAACTCTTTTCTGACATGGATACTTAAAGCTTAAACATCTTATATAGAACTACCCATTTTATGCTTGACATTTAAAAACCTTGCTCTTAGACAGGAAGATGAATAAGAAGAGTCTTTATCTTCCAGACCTACGAGGTTGTCCAAGAACAAAGTTAAGTCAGAAAAGTTGAGCTAAACCTGCCAGTAGAGGGGAGAGGGGAGGACAGGTGGAGGGAGGGTAATTGATGGGACCACACCTATGGTGTGTCTTAAAAGGGTACGTGCGAAATTTACTAAATGTAGAATATAACTGTCTTAACACAATAACTAAGAAAATGCCATGAAGGCTATGTTAACCAGTTTGATGAAAATATTTCAAATTGTATATGAAACCAGTACATTGTACCCCATGATTGCATTAATGTACACAGCTATGATTTAATTAAAAAAAAAAGGAAAAGAAATGTGATTTCTTGAAGAAAAGGAGTAAAGAAGGGTCTGAGAGTAACATAAGAATAGAGACAATACAGAATATCCAATTTCTCAGGCAAATTATTTAACTTTTATGAATCTTAATTCTTCATCTGCAATATGGAAATAATATTACTTCTTAGTGTATAATATGAAGTGATCTAACAAATTAGGACAGGACCTAACATTCATTCAGAACTCAAATATTGGCTAATAACTTTAATACTTGGTCCACTGAAACCAAATTGGTATACTAAGCTGTAGATGAAAAGGTGAGTCTCAATGAAAAGGATATGCCACTGTGCCTGGGGCCAACCATGTGGACATTAGTACTTGGTTTCTCTCATTTGTTCTTGTGAGTGCCACCATGATTAAGTACTACTATGCCAAGAATTCTAATTGTTGTCCAAGGTTCCCTAATGGATCCCAAATCATATGAATTCCCCTCTAGTTTTCTCATTGGAGAAATGGAAATGAAATCATTTTTCCTGCTTGACAATTCAAGACATGGCAACAAATATTAAATATACATTTAGTACTTGGTGCACACAATTGTCCAAGCATTATTCTTTCTTGCTTACTAAATAATCACAGACTGATATCCTTTTTTTTTTTTTTTTTTAGTATGTTTCAATTATGACTGCAGCATGGGGAAAGCTTTGTAATATATCCATGGGAAAGGTGGTAACAGCCTGTAGAATATAATGAGGAACATGCAGAAAACTTTGGCCTTACCATGAACATATCGCATCAATAATCTCTATTATTTCTCATGCAGTTGGTTTAGGTCTGACATTATTCTGAGACCTTTGCATGGATTAATGTGAACCATAACCCTATATGGTAAATCCTACTATTGCTTCCATTAAGGTATACCAGAAGGCTGCCTTGGACCCTAAATTCCTCATTTGCATTGTTTTTAAATCTCACTATTTTTGATGTTAAAGATTACATACCATAAGAGAAGTAACATATCATGAAGGATGGTACTATCTAGTTTTAAAATTGCTACTATCATAACTACTATTACAACTATTAATGGCTTTATTTTTTAATGTACAGTGTTGTATTATGACATGGACATAGTACCTGGCAAGGAAATATTTCTGTATTATTAAAAGACTAAGCTATAGGGATCAAATAGGTAAAGTGTCACTTCAGAAAAATTGACACAAATGAACAATCTGGGTAGGTTCTGTTCACAAGAAAAGTGAATCTACAGTTATATAGTTGTACAACCAGAGATAGAATTACCTATCCTGAGATTACGATAAAACTCCTTAAAGGTGCTTATTAGTTATGGTTATTAGTTAATTACTTAGCTTCTGATACCCAAATATAGAGTATCTTACGTAAAATATAATTTTATTTCTCTCATTTAGGAGTCCAGAGGTGAAGAGGCTCGTCCTAGCTTATTTTGTCTCTTCCACCCATGTGCTTATCTTCATTTATATAATGCATAGCTATTTTGAGAGGAAATAAAGGGCACTCAATTTTCATTTAAGCAAATAGGAATTGCATGTATTATTCCCCTGGTGTTGTATTGTGGGTGGGTTAGTCCCATGTCCAAACCTAGCTGCAAGAGAAGCTTAGAAATATAGTTTCCAACTGGATGGCCATATGCCCAGATAAAACTGCATTACTCTGGAAAAGGAGAGGATTTAAGTTAGAGAACAAGCCATCAGGCACACTCAGCCACTGATATATGTCTTCATAAGCCTGTGTGCCAGTCTTGAAAGCAAGGTGATTCTTATACATAACAGTTACGTTTTCTAGCTATTTCCTAACGAGGGAAAAAAAATCAAGTCATGTGTTAAATACTCAGACTTGATAGTAATCAGTGCATATCAAGTCTATCAATAGTGAGTCTTTTTCTAAATTGGTCCTAAATTTCTTATAGTCAAGGGAAATACATTGAATTGTATTGCATCTTCCATAAATTCAGCATCCTTAGGAACAAAATAAACACCTGCTTAACTCAATCCTCTGCATTAAATGATGAGCTGTTCCATTGCATATTGTTCTGTAACTCATTCATCTCTTTTTTTTTTCCATTTCCAGTTTGATCACTCATGGTTTTGGGACTCCAGCAATATGTGCAGCGCTAAGCACTTTCCAAACAGTCCTCAGTGAAATGCTGAACTACTTGGAAAAACACACTACTCACAAAAACGGCGGAGCAGCAGATTCTGGCCAAGGACATGCCAACTCGGAGAAAGCCCCCCTGCGGAAAACTTCAGAGGCTGCTGTGAAAGAGGGCAAAACAGAAAAGACAGACTAGCTACATCAAACAGAATCTATTTCCAGAGAGTCTTGCTGCTGATATTTTTTCTAATATATATATCATTGAGGGTGGCTAATCTTCAGTGGACCAAGTTGCTACCCTCTCCCAACACTCCATAAAAAAACAAAAAAACAAAAAAAAATGAAATGAAAAATGTAACAAAAAAGGACAAAACCAAAAAAAAAAAAAAAGAAAAAAGAAAAAAAGGAAAACAGCAGTGTTACTGTGTGATGAAATTGTCACTTTTTAATTTTATGTTATGATAAACTCCTTTTGTGCACGTAACTTATTGTTCTGAATTATATACATCACAGTTTTTAAGCACTTCTGGACTCTGGAGAGGCAACACATGCTTTTTCACATCTAACTGATGCACTTTCTTATCCAACTCAATAGTTAGGGATCAGAAAGCATGACCAAACTGGAATCCACCACCAGTGCTTACAGCTCCAGTCTTTCTTGACTTAACCCCCTATAACTAAAGAGTGCCTCTTTTCATTAAATAGATCAATGTGGAAATGAATCCATTAAGTAAATGTTTGGGGAACTCAAAAGGGCAGTTATGAATCTTTGTCCTGTGAATTGATAGCAACAGTTCTAAAATTTTGGTCAACCCTAGCCCACTTAACTACCAGTGCCTTGGTGGTATTTACAAATTCCAGAAAATTCTCTTCCTTCTATCCATGACATTCTCACCTCATGCCAGATTCATTCCCCCTCTGAGCAGATACTCCAGAAAGCAAAATACTGAAGGTACACGAGATAAACTCTTCCATCCATTCTCCTCACATCACCAGTGAAAGTTCAAGGACACAGTTTTGGTTATTGGGTTGGGGTAGGATGGATACAGGAAAGGAAGGTAGCTTTGCCGCTGTTGGGCTTCCAGTGAAAAGCAGTGGCATTGTTTTGCTCAGAAAACCATGGAAATACGAACCGATCTTTCTGGGCAGTCCTTCCCCTCAGAGACAGGAGAGAAGAACAGGGACTTAGGGGAAGCCTCGTGAAGTGCTGGTGGCCAATGATTGTAGGGTTAAAATGAGAGCTGTTCTTTTTTACTTTTGTGCTTCTTCTACCTACCTGATAGCTGTGTTCTAAAACATTTAGAGGCACAAAAGCATTCAGGTCTGTGTTCAATAAAGGCAGCAAAATGCAATGATCAGAGAAGATTTTGCCCTTAAGATGCTTCCTTTCCTCATAGCTTGTTCTTATAACTTCATTATCCTTTAGTTAAGACACTAAAAACCAGAGGTTCCTGGCTGCAAAAGCCAGGGATTAATTGAATGAGAGTTTGGTGCATATAAACCTGAATGTCTCAAGAAACCTGGTACCACATTGAACTAATCTTTCTACTGTTAACCATTGTTAAACTTCTAGGCAAATAAAAATGTAGGTCATCATCTGTATAAAAACAAAAGTATCCTTTGAATAATTTGTGGGCTTCTGACAGTTAAGCATGAAACTATTCTCCTCTCATTAACATATTTAATTTGAAAAACTCTCTGCCATATTATAACCCCATGGGAAATATTAGTATTATTTTTAATTGAGGGGAAATAGCTCAAGAATTTTAATGGAAAGGTCAAAAATATTATTTTTACCTACCAATAATTTTTAAAGGCACTTGACTATTATCTCCAATTTTGTACAAAAAGAACTATACCAATGAAAATTGAAATTTTCTAGACTAAATTCGATGAACAGAAAACATGACTAAGGAATTCCATAATAAAGAAGTTTTATAGTTACACAGTAGAAGAGCTTAAAATAAAGAAACATAAAAGTAATAAATTGTGATTTCATGTGTTTAATTACATTTTTAAAGTTTTACCATTATTCATGGTTTAAAATTTTTAAAGAAAGTAGAACAAATCTGAAATTCTGCTATAGTTCCAAATTTCATCGCAAAATAAATGATTCCATCTGACATGAAATTTACCATATTGTAAAATATGAAATAAAAATATAAAGATAATAAAAATTTAAGTTTAATAAGTAGTAAGAAAGTTATATACAAATAATGTGGGCTACTAGTTCTTTATTGAAATTTCCACATTAACTTTCTTTTAGTTCATTTGTTATTAACAATGCATATGGATTAATATGGCATTTTGATATGCATATCTGCTAGGTATTTAATGTAGTTATACACCACATCAAATGTTCACCAATAATCTGACAAAGAGTTGGATCTGGCTTATATTACCAGCTTACTTCTTCACCTTTAGTTGCGACTAGTTGGGGTTATAAACACCCCAACTGGGTATTATTTATTAGACTGAAAAAAAGTATAACAATAACTACAGTGCATATTATTTACCAGGATTTGGGGTGTTTTAAGAGCCTTAAATGGATAGCACCCATCATTCAACTTAACCAGCCATTAGGACATAAAGGAATTGATGTACTGGTCATGTTTAGAAACACTATTTATTATCATATTCTAATAGACATTGTTAACATACCAACTTTTGCCTTGTATATAATAGGTACTCAACACTTTTTAAATAAATGAATAAATGAATGTGTGTGTGTTCTTTGTCCAAAATGGGCCAAAGGACCTTATAATTTTTTTTTTCAATACATGGTACTTCAATCTGGCTTGCTTCCTCCATAGTAATTTATCAATAAATACTTTTATTTGAATAAGGAAATATTTTCAAGACAGCACCTTAGTGGCAGCACCAGTAGCAAATAGATATATTTAATGTAGAACAATAAAAAAAACTAAATATCAAGATTTCAACAAAGATGAAATTATTTTATTTTACTTCGAGTTAATGTAGGGTACAAACAATTAGATTACCATGTACAAACAATTAGATTACCATGTTTGCATTTGTTAAATGTAGTTGTGTCCTACGGGGGCGAGGTGTGCCATACACCCTTACATTATGCCTGTTAAGTGGGAGCACACCAATCCCCTGTCTTCTGCTCTCCCCCCCACCAAAGATGAAATTATTATCATTATCATAGTTTGTAGCAAAGGAAGATAGCTCACAAAAATTTTTCTGATATTCAGGGTTACAATACATAACAAAGGAATGGAAAGCTTTTCAGATAAACTACTGCTGGCCGGAAATATTGTCCAAATCTCTCATACTTACTCAAAATTAATGACAACACACACAAAAAATTATTTTTTGAGACAGAGTCTCACTTTGTTGCTCTTGGTAGAGTACTGTAGCTCTTAGCAGCTCACAGCAACCTTAGACTCTTGGGCCCAAGCAATTCTCTTGCCTCAGTCTCCCAAGTACCTGGGACTACAGGTGCTGCCACAATGGCCAGCAATTTTTACAGATGGGGTCTCACACTGGCTCAAATTGGTCTGGAACCTATGAGCTCAGACAATCCACCCTCCTTCGTGTCCCAGAATGTTAGGATTACAGATGTGAGCCACTGTGCCTGGCCAAAATTTTTATACTTAAAATTTAATAAAGGAGTAAGTCAAATTTCTATGCAAATAAATGTTTATTTTAAGGCTGTTTCATTTATTTATGTATGTATGTATCTATTTATTTTTGAGACAGAGTCTCTGTCTGTTGCCCTGGGGTTGAGTGCTATGGCATCATAGCTCACAGCAACCTCAAAATCTTGGGCTCCAGCAACCCACTTGTCTCACTCTCCTGAGTAGCTGGGACTACAGGAACCTGCCACAACAGTGTCACTACCAGGCTAGGTCAATAAAGTCACCATTTAACTTAAGTTTGCTGGCTCTAGAAAAATTAATGAAAATGATGAATTACCCCATTTTATTCCCCTGAAAAAATCAGAGTACTAGAAACATGCTTCTATTCTCCCCGTGCCTACTTTTTAGAAGCCTTAAAAATAGGATAGTTTTTCTTGGCTTTGCAGTCCCTTTTACCCTTCCCTTTTTGAGAGTATATTTTCTTCAAACGGTGGCTCACGCCTATAATCCTAGCATTCTGGGGGACCAAGGCAGGTTGATTGCCTCAGCTCACAGTTTCCAGACAAGCCTGAACCAGAGTGACCCAAGTGTGACAGTGATAAGAATTTGACCTTCTATCGCAAATCCCTTTTAAGATAAATGTTTCAATAAATTACCTGTATTAATAATGAATAAAATTATGAAATCTCTTTTCCCATATTTTCTTCTCTCAATGCCTCTTTGGAAGCATTTTAGACCCGCGAGATTTTTAAAACACGTGTCAGACTCCTCTATACAATGAGTTTGCCAACTCCTTACAGAAGCCACATCAATGTGTGAGAAGTGGCATGGCCGAGTGACAAAGAGTATGGACTACAAAGCCAAACTACCTGGCTCTAAGTTGCAGTCCTTTAATTCGCTACTCTGAGACCTTTGGCAGATTGCTGAATCTCTCTGTGCCTCCATTTTCCCATCTGTAAAATGAAGATGAATGGACACCTACTCACAAAATTGCTGTCAGAATCATAGAATTCGTGTATCAACACTGCTTACAGCAGAAAAGGTTCATGTTAGTGCTATGTGTTAGTTATTGCCATTAATTTGTAGAGTTTGAACAAATCATTTTGTATCTAGAGATCAGTCTCTTCTCAGTTTCTTGCACCTCTTCTATGCCAGGTTCTGTCCTAGAGGATGCAGAGTGTAATAGGGCAATACTTTTTTCTGTTCAGGTTTCCATGGTATCCTGGGAAGGTAGCCAGTAGAATATGGTGTGTGCCATGAAGAAAATTTCCATAAGATGCCCGGCCCAAAGCAGACCAGACTCTAGGAAACAGAAGGTGGGAGAGAGAAGCATGGGAAATCAAGAGAGTTGTGACTTAGGAAAGAAAAAGGTGAAGATCGGGAAAAGAGGACCTTATAATTTTGGGAGAATTCAAAACTGTAGGGCAGAATGCTATTTTGAAAACGAACAGATGCACCTTGTATATCTGGTTATTCTTACCTTCCTCCTGCGTTTGAGGTTTGCTGACATTTCACTTGCGTTGCCTCAGGGAAGGAATGTGACCCAGAAGAATGCGGACAACAAGGAAGTGAAACTTTTACAAAAGTTTTCAGTTTCAAAATCTTAGGCTCTAAGGGGCACTTGAGTTTTAAAAGCATATCATCAGGCTCTTTTAATTTTCTTTCTCCCTGCACACACACACACACATACACATGCGGGACTAGAAAATAGTCCACAGGTTGGGGAAAAAGAGAGAAATGTGGAATTTTTAAAATCTTAGCTATCTTTTCATCTCTCAGCTAAGGACATGGCCCAGGGGTGGAGTGGAAAATCCTTGACAGAGGATTTTCTCCTCATCCCAGAGAAAAGCCCAAGGAGGAAGAAAGGCCAGCGTGGTGAAGAAGCAAAAGAACTGTACTGTGTCTAGCAGGTGGCTCTCAGATAGTCTCCTAGAGTTTCCCCCAAGAGCTATAATAGACCAGGATGACACAGTGCAAACAGGACACAAGAAGCAGCAATGGTGTATTTCAGGCTCACCCAGGATTAACTCATGGCAAGAATGCAGAGTGGGCCTTAGAGTCTGGACACAGTACACACAAGAAGATACAAGATGTGCCAAAGACCTGATAAATCCCTCTGGAGATTTCAAAGAGAGCGACTTTAATAAAGAGATCAGGACAAACCGGTAGTAGAAGGCTAGAAGAGCCAAACTGAGACTCCGAATCACCCAAATATTAGCAATTAAAAAGGCATCTTCCATCCCCAGAAATGGAGGAACTAGAGGACAGAGGAACTTGGAGCTGAGAACATTTCTACTCATGGTTGTTTGCGCCTCTGAGAGAGCCTCCTCCACACGGGGGCTGGTTGTTCTGCTGTGGGGGTGAGCACCTAGTTCAGGGAGTGCCGGAGACTGGAGGCTGGAGAAGCCAGAAATATGCCGCGGCGTCATGTCCCCTCCTTCCTTCCAGTTCCCACCAGTGTCTCCCATTGGCAGAGTCTCATTAGAGCCAGCAGGCAAGGAATTGTGAGAAATATAGTTGACAGATTTCCGAGCCTGGCATCACACAACGGAGAAGGAAGGGCATCTCCGTAGATGCAGCCTCAGCAGAATAAGACCCAGGCCAGATGTCCCTCTATCCACTTGGTGCTGCTTAATCCTCTCCACCCCTCCCTGGGACACAGATGCAACCAAAGCGGGCTCTGAGTAGACTGAGATCAACTTTCTGCCACATTTCATTCAACATGGAAGCTAGGAAATAGAAATTGTCACGTTATAGAAAATAAAGTGACATTTCTCATACATCCAATTTGGCAGACAGACGTTCAGACCTACTAGACTTAAAAACTCTATTCCAGCTACTTCTCATCCGCATCATAATTCAAAATAATACAGGCACTTTAAAAATTTAACATAACTCCATAATCTTCCATAAAAGGCAGAAGAGAATTTTTTAAAATGTGAATGTATTAGTTTTTCCAGTTAGAGTCTAATGTAAGTTTTCGGAGCTATTCTTTAACGTTTCACTTCCTTAATTATTTTCTTTATGTCCGAAGCTATTTGGACACTGAAGTGTGATATTTAAGCTTGTGTTTAGACATTGTTCCAAGTCCAGTCACAATGTTCTTGCTGTCTATAAAAGCCAACTGTGGGTTTGAAGGTCAGGATCATTTATCTTTTCACCATGAACATTCTCCCTGGGCAATATTATCTTCTACCATAATTTTATTTTATTTTATTTATTTATTTTTTGAAACAGAACCTCAAGCTGTCACCCTGGATAGAGTGCAGTGGCATCACAGCTCACAGCAGCTTCCAATTCCTGAGCTCAAGCGAGTCTCCTGCCTCTACCTCCCAAGTAGTTGGGACTACAGGTGCCCACCACAACGCCCGGCCATTTTTTGGTTACAGTTGTCATTGTTGTTTGGCGGATCCGGGATGGATTAGAACCAGCCAGCTCAGGTGTATGTGGCTGGTGCCTTAGCCCACTGAGCCACAGGCACCAAGTCTCATAATTTGAATTATCAGTTTTTTTCTTGTGGCAGAGGCCAATTATCATATAACAAAGTACATTTTACCTTTGTTCTGGGTTTATCCCATACCAGGGGTTGGCAAATATTTTTTATCAAATAATCAACAGTAAATGAATGGGATAAAACCTACAGAATGGGATAAAATATTAGAAAACTTACACATCTGATAACAGGCTAATATCCAAAAGCTATAGAGAAGCCAAACAAAGCAGCAAGAAGAAAACATATAACTTCATTAAAAAGTAGGCAAAAGACATGAACAATTTTTCTAAAGAAAATAGAAAAATGAAAAAAAAAAGAAAATAGAAAAATGGACAACAAACACATGAAGAAGTACTTGACGTCACTAATCATCAGAACAATGCAAATCAAAACACTAATGGGGAAATTCCAGATTTCTTCACAATTTGGGTAAGCTAAAATTTTAAGTATAAGAAACAAAGTATATTTAGTCAACAATTTCTTGAACCTAAAAGCATTGAAAAGTATCTCCTATCATTACCAGAAGTGAGAATAATTAAACTCATTCATTTATTCATTCAATAAATATGTTTTGAGAACTAAATATATACCAGTCACTATGCTAGATACATAACAGAATGTGCTAACAAAGTTTGGCAGTGAGACTTTAAATTTTAGTCACTTCTTTGTTTTAATTGGTCTTATTTCTTTAAGAATCAAATCAATTTCAAGTTCTGGATCTAAGAGCTCATGCTTACTTCCAGTGACTACAAATAACAATTCTCATTCTGTACTTATTTTTGAGAAAGTCCTTGATTACAGGCCAGAAATATTGTATTTTATGCATATATTCACTTGTGCCTCTAGATTATTTGAAAATGAGATTTAAAGTAGCATCCAGAAACTTAAAAGATAATGAAATACTATAAATTAGAATTAGCATGGAAAGACAAAGGAAAATTAATGGTAAGGCTATAAAACGGAGCCAGAAATAAAGATAATAAAATAGAGAAGGTAGCCATGATGGCATGTATCTACAGGCCCATCTACTGGAGAAGCTGAGTCAGGAGGATGACTTGAGCCTAGAAGTTTGAGCCTACAATGTGCTATGACTGCACTTCAACCTGGGAAGCATAGCAAGAACTTGTCGATTTAAAAAAAATAAAAAGAAAAAAACAGAAACATGAGTATTTGCTACAGATCTGTACAAATTTGACTCAGAGACTCTGAATAGTCTAACAGCCATTGCAAAATGGAAAAGTGGCCATTTATTCAATTCACAGTGTTTATGTCTAAGATTAAATCAAAACATTTGCTCAGAAGTGCAACAATTCTGACATATAATTGGGGCAGCGCCTGTGGCTCAACAAGTAGGGCGCCTACCCCATACACCGAGGGCTGCCCCGGCCAAACTGCATCAAAAATTAGCTGGGGGCCATGGCGGGTCCCTGTAGTCTCAGCTACCTAGGAGGCTGAGGCAAGAGAATCGCTTGAGCCCAAGAGCTGGAGGTTGCTGTGAGCTGTGACTCCATAGTACTCCACCAAGTGAGATAGAGTGAGACCCTGTCTCCACAAAAAAAAAAAAAAAGAAAGAAAGAAAGTTTTTCAAAAGAATCCTTGGAAAGAACATCCTTTCAATGGATTAGAGTTTCTCAACTTTGGCACCACTGACATTTTGTTTTATTTATTTATTTATTTAGAGACAGGGTCTTGCTGTCACCCAGGCCTGATCATGGCTCACTGCAACCTTGTACTCTGAGGCTGAAGTGATCCTCCTTCTTCAGGCTCCCACCAGCAAGCCTGGCATCCATTGGGTGACTTTTTGCTGGGGGAAGCTATCCTGTGTATTACAAGATGTTCAGCATCCCTGGCCTCTATCCACTAAATGATTGCAGCATTCTTCCTCCATGCTGTTGCAACAGACTTCATCCCCAGACATTGCCAAATGTCTCTCAGAGGCCAAAATTCTATGTCCTCCACTCCAATCCCCACCCCCATACCTTACCTATTAAGAACCACTGCAGTAGATCCAACAAGGAGAAAGAATATTTTTTAGACAAATGGCATTATGTCAAACAATTCAAACAAGAGCCTTTTTTGGTCAGAACAACAGTCAGTTATTTAGCCTTCTACTAGCTAGGTTTAATCCAAGGTTACATGTGGAATGAGTAACTCAATATCCACCATTCCAGTCAGGAATTCAAGAAGGCTCCTCCTCTCATCTGAACCTCTCAGAGATATTGAGTTGCAGTGGTTTCGAGATTGTCCTTCTAGAAAATAGTGTTCCATGTTGCATTTTTATAAAAATTGTTCTAACGACCCTAATTTTCCCATGTTCCTTTAACCATACACTTTCTTGCTCTTCCACACCAACTCTGGACTCAGCCATGTGGCATCCTTTAGCCAATGAGATAATAACAAACAATGCAAGCAAGGATTGAAGAAATAATTGCTCACTGCCTCTCTCTCCCTCTCTTCCTTCCTCGCCTCACCCTACCCCTTCTTCCTCCTTTCCCCTCATTTCAGTTCCTGCCTCTATCTAAAGGACAAATCCAGGCTAGCCTGCTGCATAAGAAGGGATTTTGTGGGAAAAACATGAGCTCCCAGTCAACCTGCTAAGAGACCACAGATGCATGAGCAAGACCCACCAAGTACAAGGGCATGCAATCCAGATCAGCTGAATGGCCAAGTTAACCCTTAGACTCACAAGAAATAATAAATGGTTGCTGTTTCACATTCGTTATGTGTTAGAATAGTTTGTTACCCAGCAATATGTAACTGACATAGTTGACAATTAAAAACTGCAATACTGGAAACAAGTTGGCAATTAGAAAAGCCAAGGAAACAGTAAAAGACTTCTCCTAGTGGATAAATAAATGAAATTAAAAGTAGTCTTTGGAAAATACATACTTAAGACAGGATTTTTATTTTAAAAAATGTTTTTCACTATTTATAAAACAAAAACATGGTGTCTTGTACCAAAGCATGTTTGAAAAATATTGTTTAGGACTTAAAGAAATTTTATTTTAATGATCGTGGGACAAAGTTTTAATGCTTTAACAAAGCTTAGAGAGATCCTTTTATTTTTATTTTTGGGTTATTTGTTTGTTTATTTATTTATTTATTTATTTTTGGTCTTGCCAGCCTTTCTGCCCCACCACTCACCATATTTACTCAAAGATCCTGGGCAGATCTGGAATATTTTCAACAACCTAAAGGGGTAAGTCACATGAGATATTTGGTGAGTATTCTTTGATATCCCTCAACACTTACTAAAATTTACTTTTTTCATAGCACTTACCACTATCTGAAATTATCTATTTATTTAGCGATTCACTACTTGTCTCCGTGAGATTGGAGTACCTGACACAGAGAACATCATCAGTAATATTAGCCACATAAATAAAGAATAGAGGAGCAACATTATAGTTCTCTCTATTATAATACTCAATGCATTTGTGAGCACTATTGTTCATTAAAATACATGAGAGTAGGGTCCTTATTTCTTTCCCTTTTTGATATAATGACATAGATAGTTACATCGAATCAGTTAAACACTCACATAAGAGGAGATATTTAGAGAATTTGAAGTTGGAAAGGACCATTGATATAATACAACCTAGCATTAGTCTTATAAGAACTAACACTATTTGACATGATACGGACTTAAAATCTTACCCAGGACAGCTATTAAAAATGTCTGCACACATGGTTTTGCTGGGCAATCTCTTCCTATCTCTTCTATTGTGGCCCATTCTTCTTTTCTACTCACTGTTTCCCCAAATTCCAGTTTCTCCTTCATCAAAGCTAAGAAGTAGCTAAGTGACAAATACCTGGCAGTGTCTGTTGGTCTCCAACACTGGGATGCCTCCAGGAATTCTAATCCGGGCAAACATTTGGGTTTCCTTACCTCCTTTACTTTCTATCTTAGAAATCAAAAATTGGCAAACACAGTGATAACCATAGTGGAAGGAGGAACAAGGGAGGTGTGGATTTTGTATATGATGAAGATTTGTACATGTGTCTGGATGTGAAACTGATCAAACAGATGGTGAGCTCAAAGTATAAGTCCTGGGAAAACTTTCTGCATCCATATATTCTAGCATGTTTACAGGCAGGGCAAACAAGTTTGGGGGAAAATTATTTTTATAGGTGAAGCTCTAAAAAAGCACTTCTGTCCTAAAAATGTTTCTTTAAAATTATTTTTAGTTTTTTTGTTGAATATCTACCTAATAGTTTAACATTTGTAGAAGACAGATTTATATAACTACTACATATTTTAGTAACTATAAGGCACAGATTCACCTTTTTTTTTTATTGTTGGGGATTAATTGAGGGTACAAGAAACCATGTTACACTGATTGCATTTGTTGGGTAAAGTCCCTCTTTTGCCCCCAAAAGGTGTAGCACACACCAAGACCCCACCCCCCTTGCTCCTTCCCTCTCTCTGCTCTTCCTTTCCCCACCCCTCCAGATTCACCTTCTTAAACAAGTAAACATATGGACTGATTCATAGTCCCTAGACCCCATTCTACAAGGAAATACAGTATTAGTATAATATTATTTAAATATAGAAGATAATTAACAAAAATTAGTACAAAGTATAGGTGATGAGCACTTTTCAGTCACACTCCAATTACCAGTTCCCTGCAGAAAAAAAATATTAACAGAAAAGAAATATTTTTTAAATTCTGACTTACAACAAGAACTAACACCCTCCCTTATTCTATAATTTCTTTTTACCCCAAACTCTCACATTACTTTGCTGCCAAACATGTCTGAAACATGTGTGCTTCCTTTCAAAATATCTACAATAGTTCGCAAAACCTTAGTAAGCGACTGAGTGTATTCTACTGCCCTCTGCTGGAAGATGAAGTGAGTTAGCGTTCATCAAACATGGCTGGAGCAAGTGGAGGAAATGGGGGCTCCCTCTGCAATTTCATACAGCAACTTGTTACTTATCACCTGCCAGCCAATGTACCAGATGATCTATAGGTAGGTAGGTAGGTAGGTAGGTAGGTAGGTTAAGTAGGTAGATAGATAGAAGGAAAGAATATTATTCAGAGACAAGACTGGGTATCAATACCCTACAACTATATCAGCTCTATTTAGAGGACTAAATTGGACTTCTGCAAATCTACAAAATAAAAGTAGGATAACACTTTTAAAATGATAAGCATTTATATGAAGGTAATAAAATGAAGCTACTCGATAAAGGGATGAAATCTAGGTTAGAATATAGAAAAAATGGTGTCGAGTAAATAAAGAATAAATGACTGGGTAACCAAAGATCTTATTGCAATATTATATTCTGTGTGATATTATTCACTCGTGAGCTTTTCTGGATTTTAAAGTTCACTAGAACACTTACTACAACATTCAGTAAATTTCACCTCTCTGTGCCTTAGTTCACTTACCTTTAAAGTAAAATTTTTAACTCCAAGTTAACAAATACACTGATGGTGTATGTGTGTGTGATTTTATGTATGTATGAATTTTCTTATAATATGGACTCTGTGTTTTAACATAGCATAATTTTATTTGCATCGTGGTTTTAACTCAAAGTTTCCATAAATTGTATGTGAAATACAATGGCTTAAAAACATAATCAGCCCTAATTTGGGAACAGTCTTATCCTTCCGTGTCAATTATTTTGATATTTATTTTTTAGTGTGAATGATACATCTTGACACACTGGGTCAGAGTTTGGACTCAAACACTGATTTGACACTTCTATTTTGATCACTGAGCTAGGAATTAGCCTGGATTTCAGCTTCAAACAGACTTGAGTTTGAATCTCCTTCTCTAACAAAGCATCTAAGAAATGTTAGAACAAACAACTGCACAATAGTATCATGCATACCGTCCCCTGAGGGAGCATTATTATAATCCTTATGTCACAAATGAGGAAACCAAGTCATAGAGAATGTTAAATATCTTTTATATACTTAGTCACAGAGTTACATATTAAGTGATGAAGTCAGGATTCAAGCCTAGGACTAAAAGCTCTAGAGTTCCTGATCTTAACTCTAAGTTATGCCACTATTTTTCCCAGAGTCATTTTCAAAGTTTATAAAATGATAATAGAGCAATGTAGATGGCAGGGTCTGGGGGAGTTTGGGGAAAATATATATAAAGCATAAAGTACGGCTACTGGTACCTAGTGGGTGCTGAATAAATTGCTGTCAGTGCCTGTATTCCCAGGAGTCAGTTTGTTTTGATTCTTTCTTTTTTCTGCTCCCTTTCCTTCCCTCCTGCCCACAGTGTCTGTCTCTCCCCCCCCCCCACCTTGTCTCTTTCTCTTTTCCTTTTCCCTTCTTGGTAAAAATGAAATCTGTATAGGCTAGAAAATGCTTATGAATTTTAGATCAGCATTTATGTATAGGTATAAGTTTGTGCTAAGGATTATTGAGGGTTTTTGTGTGTTGTTGTTTGTTTTTGAGACAGAGTCTTGCTCTGTCACCTGGCTAGGGTACAATGGCGTCATCATAGCTCACTGTAACCTCAAACTCCTGGGTTTAAGCCATGCACCTTCCTGCTTCAGTTTCTGAATTGCGAGGACTGCAGACACGTGCTGCCACGCCTGGCTAATTTTTCTATTTTTAGTAGAGACCAGGTCTCACTCTTACTTAGACTAGTCTCAAACTTCTGACCTCAAGCGATTCTCCTACATTGGCCTGCCAGAGTTCTCATATTATGGGTGTGAGCCAAAACTCCTAGCCAGATTATTGGTTTTAATCCCATTTTTTACATTATTGCAGCATATTTAGATTCAATATCAAAATTACTTTCTGACACTGGCAAAATCTCCATGGAAATCACTAGGTAGTTTCTCTCTAAAGAACAACTCATTTGAGAAGAGCTAATGACACAGAAGAAAGTCACCCCAGGACCTTGTGGAGTGAGTGGGTTTCATGGACTCTTCTCTGGTCAGTTGGCTGAGAAAATGAATGGTAGGAGAGAACGGAGCTTGGAAAAGCACATTCATCTCTTTCTGGTAGCTTAATAAATACCAGAAGGGCCAGGTGCAGTGGCTTACATCTGTAATCCTAGCACTCAGGGAGGCCAAGGTGGGTGGATTGCCTTAGCTCACAAGTTCAAGACCAGCCAGAGCAAAACTGAGACCCCTGTCTCTAAAAATAGCCAGGCATTGTGGTGGGCTCCTATAGTCCCAGCTGCTAGGGAACCTGAGGCAGAGGAATCAGTTGACCCAAGAGTTTGAGATTTCTGTGAGCTATAACAACACCACACTCTACCAAGGGTGTCAAAGTGAGACTCTGTCTCAAAAAAAAAAAAACCAGAACTCACAGAAATTCAGAGGAAAGGGAAAAAATTGCTTAGGGGGAGGAGATGGGAAGGCTAATTGAGAAGATGAAGGAGACCTGTGAAAATGTGACCAACTGGGAGAAAATGGAATCCCATTGGAACATTGGAAAGAAGAGAAAAATATCCGTTCTTCATATGTCGAATATCTTTCCCAGCTCTTCCTTTTTCTCACCTATCCATGACCAGGTGGGTTAGATGGAGCCCTAACAGGGCATCTTCTTTCTCTATCTAACTGAAACTGTAGGTATTAAGATGAAGTTCTCTGCCTCCATTCTCACGGTTTAACTTTTGGGCCAATCTCATGATTTACCTAGATCTGAACCCAGATTACCCTGTTTGAATTTATTATTTAATGTAGGAATCTATTATTATATGTCTCAACTCTCACATGGAGTAGATGAAAATCAATTTATTCTCCTGGGTAATTATTTAGAAGTAATGTAAGATCTAGACATCACAGTGTATTAGAGTTGTCATTCCTGACTCACAGAGCTTTCTTGGGCAACACAAATTGCCCTCCCTGCAGTTTCAGTCATATTAGGAGAAATGTCATTTGGTTTTTTTCCAAAATGTCTTCAATCCCTACCTTTCCATAAACCATTCCATAATGTCTGCACCCCAGGTTGCCACAACTATTTGATGTGGTTCCTCCAAAGGATCAAAATGTTATTCTTCAGATCTTTCTTCATGTGTCTGCTGCTTCAACTTGTGTAAGTAAATAACAAATGGGAAGGTGTCATTATTTGTGAGCCACAAAATTATATGGTTCATTCCTAAATGCTCTGGTAAAAGAGATTTTTACGACTTTAAGTTGGAAAATCTGAGGGGATTTCCAGTTAACTTCAGGTCATTTTCCGTGGTACTTGTTAGTACTTTCCAGGTGCATATGATGTCGCAATTAAAAAAAAAATACACCGAATTCCTTTCCCAGTAAATATTTCCATCTGTGAGTGACATCATCTATCAAGAATGATGAATTATTAATAGAGACAAAATGTTTTTGGGGAAGCTGATAGGTAAACGAATCAAGTCTTCATCCCTCGATTATCAGTTGGCTGTACTCTAAACAAATGTGTCATGTGAAGATACAAATTTACTTATTTTATTTAATTCTCAAGATTCTCAAGATAAACTGTGTTTTGCCTTTTAAAAATTAACTCTTTTAATGTTTAAAAAATGTGTTTCATTTAACAAACGCACACACAAAAAGCAAATTTACCAACCTGTTTACTAAAGGATCATTTTACCTCCTAATTAAGAATATGATTTTTTTAAAAAAGAACATGAAATAGGCCAGGCGAGTGGCTCACACCTGTAATCCCAGAACTCTGGGAGGCCAAGGTAGGTGGATCATACAAGCTCACGAGTTGGAGCCCAGCCTGAGCTAGATGGAGACGTTGTCTCTAAAAATAGCTTGGCAATAGCCGGGCATTGTGGTGGGCACCTGTAGTCCCAGCTACTTGGGAGGCTGAGGCAAGAGAATCGCCTAAGCCCAGGAGTTGGAGATTGCTGTGAGCTGTGTGACGCCACGGCACTCTACTGAGGGTGATAAAGTGAGACTCTGTCTCTACAAAAAAATAAATAAATAAATAAATAAAATAATTAAATAAATAAAAATAGCTGGGCATTGTGGTGGGCACCTGTAGTCCCATCTACTTGGGAGGCTGAGGCAAGAAAATCAGTGGAGCGCAAGAGTCTGAGGTTGTTTGGGGAAATAAAATGAGATTCTGTCTCAAAAAAAAGAGAACATGAAATAAATAGGTGCTTTATATATTTTTATAAATACATTTCTGTCATAAATATCCTTAAATTTGTATTTATTTCCCACAAATATAATTCCTTTTTTAAAAGTTATTTTATTTTTAATGACACATAATAATCATACAATTTATAAAATACAGTGTGATGTTTTAATACATGTATACATTGTACAATGATGAATTCAAAGTAATAAGCATACCCATAACCTCAAGCATTGATCATATGCAGTGAGAGCATTCATAACCCTTGCTTCTAGTTATTTTGAAGTAGACAGTATATTATTAAATATAGTCACGATTGTGCAATGGAACACTAGAACTTATTTCTCCTATTTAACTAGAAGATACTTTCTTGAAGATATAGTAAAATCAGCTTATATGTCCATGGTCCTTTTTAACAAAGGGCTAAATTTATTGTTTAAGCTTAAAAATCCTCATTCAGTTATTCAAAAAAGGATTTACCATACACTCTGCTAGGTGCTGGGGACATATCAGTAAATAAATTGAACAAATGACCCTGCCTTCATTGAACTTACATTCTAATTTATGTTACGGAACAAGAAGAGGGAGATTAAGAAATAAGATGTGAGTCCCAATCTCTATTTTCCAACTTATTCCATATTATTCATTTCAGTTGCCTTGGTCTCACAGCTTTTCTTATTATTAAATGGTATTTTTAACCTACCTCATTTAGGTGTTTTGAAATTTAATAAAACAGTGCAGATACAGAAAACCCTGTACATGAAAATATGTAAGAGTTATCTGTGGAGTATACTGAGAGACAAGCCTTAAGGAGGACTTAACCTTGCCCCAGGAGATGGGTGTGTTATTAAACAGATAATGATGATTAATTGCTGAACTGTGTGCTGTTGACACTAACAATAAAAGAGAAAGCAATGAGCACTTGCTTGAGGGACGAGTCAAGAAAAAAGTGAAATTTGGGCCAGTTCCCAAGTAATATTAAGATTAGGCAAGTGAGAAAAGTTGAGAGATGGGAATGGAAAGGATGTAGCTAGTGTGCAATGATGAGGATTGCTTAATAAGGAACGGAAGAAATAATCAGCAAGGAAAGAACACGGAAAAACGTCTGGGAGGCCTCAAAGTCCAAACACGGGGTTTATGTAACAGAGAGCTAGAGGAGCTCTCAAACATGAAGGAGGGCTGCTGGTGGTGTAGTCTTAAGAGGCTCAGTCCCAGATGCTGATTTTCTGCAATAAATTTCTCATAGGATAAGCATGTCCTCACATGGTCAGCTTTTTACAATGGTCAGAAGTCTTCCCTTTCCAGGCTTGGTAAACTAAAGATTTGGAAGAAGGGGCGAACCTGTGTACTGATTTTTCTCTACCTGAACCTATTTGGGAGGATCCAAAAAGTAAAGTAAAACATTTTGGGGGGGTGGGGTGGGGGATGTCTTGCTCTATCACCTTAGGCTAGAGTGCAGTGGCTCAATCATAGCTCACTGAAACTCCAAATTCCTGGCTCCACTACTTACTTCATCCTCCTGCCTAAGCCCCCACAGCAGCTGGTACAATAGCCATGTACGACTACACATTTTTTTTTTTTAGAGACACATTCTCACTTTGTTGTCCTCGGTAGAGTGCCATGGCATCACAGCTCACAGCAACCTCCACCTCTTGGGCTTAGGCAATTCTCTTGCCTCAACCTCCTGCGTAGCTGGGACTACAGGCACCCACCACAATGCCTGGCTATTGTTGTTGTTGCAGTTTGGCCAGAGTCAGGTTCGAACCCACCACCCTCAGTATATGGGGCCAGCGCCCTACTGACTGAGCCACAGGAGCCACCCCCCCCTTTTTTTTTAATAGATATCGGCTCTTGTTATGTTACACAGACTGGTCTCCAACTCCTAGCCTCAAGTGATCCTCCTGCCTCAGCTTCCCAAGTAGCTGAGACTACAGGTGCCCACCACAATGTCTAGCTATTTCAATTCAACCTTCCTCTTTCAAGTTAAAGAAGAAGACCTTGGTCTTCATTCATATAGTCATTCAGTGAGGCATGCCAAACTTTAAAAACTGGGGAACATATAATTAATATATATTTGATGTCTTAATATAGTAGGTGCCTGTAGAAACTATCTTAACCATATTTAGAGTCAGAATAATGTTGTCAGTCAGTTTGGGATAGGTTTAACAGAAAATTCAAAATGTAGATGATTCACATGAGAAAAAAAAATATTTCTCTTTTATATAAAAGAGGTCCAGAGGTAGGCAATCCAGGTTTGGTGTAGCGGCCAGAGTCAGCTGTGGTCTGGCTCTTTCTATTCTTGGGCTCCACCATCTGCGAACCAGCCTCCATCTTTAAGGTTTAATGCCTGACCCATGATGGCTGCATCAGACCCACACTGCAGACGACAGGAATGAGAAAGGGAGAAAAGACTAAATGTGCTTTTCTTAGCTCAGTCTGTTCACTTCCTGAAGTCTCAGGCTGTGCTGTACTCACAGTTCACTGATTATATGACTATATGATCATCTGAGACTGGGAAAAATAGCCTTTCAGCAAGGTTGATTCCTAGTAATACTGAAATCAGAAAGGCTGTGAAGCAAATGACTTTCAAAGTCTGAACATACAGTCTTTACAAATGGAAAGAGAACAAAGTGAAAAATCGTGAGAGTGATAGTTAAAGAGTAGGATCTAAGTATTTTCCCCAGGATTAGACAGGAAATCAAAATAAGTCATATGAAGGCTAAAACCCAATTATAGCACAAGAATACAGGGAAAAGGGCAAAGGAGGGGAGGAGAGGGGGGCGATTGGGTGGAGGGAAGGCAATTGGTGGGAACACACCTACGGTGAATCTTAGAAGGGTACTGGTGAAACTTACTAAATGCAGAATACCAATGTCTTTATATAGTGATTAAGAAAATGCCGTGAAGGCTATGTTTAACACTTCGATGAAAGTATTTCAGATTGTATACGAAGTCAGCACATTGTGCCCCATGATTGCACTAATGTACACAATTTTGATTTAATAAAAATTAAAAAAAAAAACACGACACTAGGACAGGCAGCTTGAACTAGGTAGGGTCTAAGAAATAAACACTGTGTCTCACAAAAAAAAAGAAAGAAAGAAAGAAAGAAATCAAAATAAAGACCAGCTGTCAGAACCAGCCCTTTTCTTTTGCCTTATATGCTGCTGAAGTGTGTGTTAACATACACTTCACTCAGAGTCTCCAAATATTAACATTCTACCTCATTTGCTTCATATATTCATCTGACAATAATTCGCAGGCATAATGCTCCTTTACCCCAAAATACCTTTCTCTGTGTTTCTTAAATGCAAACACATACTCTTAGATAGCCACAACACAATTTTTTAAATCAGAAACTTAGTATTGATAAAATACTATTTATAATCTACAATCTTATTTAGATTTCTCCAATTATACCAAAAAATCTTTTACAATAAAAGAGAATATCAGACCATGCTTTGCATTCAGTTGTCTTATCTCTTTGATCTTCTTCAACATTGAACAGTTTCTCCTTCTCATTTCTGTAATTTTTTTTTTTTTTGGCATTTGGCAAGCAATCTGGGCTAGTGTTTATTTCTTGCTCTTGTACAGTTCTTTCTTCTTTTTTTTTTATAATTTTATTGAATCATAATTCTGTACATTGGTGCAATCATAGGGCACGATTCATATACATTCAGAAATGTTTTGATCGTACTATTACAGATAGCCTTCATGGCATTTTCTTGATCACTATATAAAGAC
>CAUYON010152735.1:0-21452 GCA_963573935.1 Arctocebus calabarensis | reverse complement strand
AACACACTGTGTCATAAATAAGCTGCTACCAGAAGAGTTATCACTTTGATTTTCAATTTCCACAGATGAATCCAAGGTCACGTTGTTGAGAGAATCCATTCCTGACTCACCCATCACTTGCTCTTTGTTTTCTCCTCCAATTGTGCCGAAGTAAAGGCCGAGCCACCGCCTCAACCCGGCTAATAGTGGAGCTGAAGTCTCTAGTTTTCTGTTTTGCAGTTCGCAGAGGCCGGGTTTGAACCCGCCAACTTCGGCATATGGGGCCAGCACTCCACTAGATGAGCCACAGGAGTCGCCCAGGAGAGAATAATTTTTAAGAACAAGTGTTTTTTTAGGTGGAATTTGATCTGGGCTTTGAAAGAAATTAGAATTTTGACTATTGAGTTGCTGAAGGAGGAACCCATAGGTAAGACTGGGAATTTTAACATAATTCAGATTATTATCTTACTTTGAAGGTAAATTGAAAACGTTATGCTTCACTGTATAAGTCAATCACAATTAGGGGACTCAAAGGAAGTAAGACTTAGCAAAGAAGGCAGAAAGAAGAAATTGGAAGTGATGATAAATTTTCAAGAACAGGAATGCCGTTAAATAAATTAGTGAACAGAGAAAGGACACGCATGCCTCAAGCGATTGCTAAGTTTTGGGAACCCCTGAGTTATTTGCAGCGTGGGGCTGGGCCCGACCCTGACAGCGGTCACAGTCTACACGCTGTTACTTTGCGCTTTCTCGCCACTAGATGTTTTTTTGAGCAAAATCCATTACTTTACACATCTTTATCATGGAAATTGATACTGTCCTTTGCAAAAGTGGTTTTTTAAAAATTTAATTTAATTTATGCTTCTTCCAAAAATTTAACCCTTCCGACATGTGATGTCATCCTCACACTGTCCCTGGACTGTTGATACCTGGTGCCGACTGAAGAGCACGTGCACACGGTCTTGGCTTATGTCTTCATTCACCAGGATCGCAAAGGACGTTCTCGCTCTGCCGGCTCTCCGACCCCGCGGGACTGCGCAAGCTCCTTCCTCAAAGTCTGGGGTTGACCAAGTTCGAGGTCGCGCGACGCGGGGCCCAAGGGCGGGGCCACAGCGGCGCCTGCTGGAGAACCGCGACACAGCCGCAGTCTGCTCACAGGAGCAGCCAGAGGCCCAAGTGCCAGAGGTAATAGGTAAAGACTTACTATCCTTAAACGAATGTATAAGTGCATTTATGTTTTATAAACAAAAACAATTCAAAATAACGCCTTTATTTAAATATCAAACTGTCTTACAATTTAAAAACGATTCAGTTTATAAAAACCAGATTAACACACATTCAATTAACACATTTGTGGAGAGCAAAAATAAATGATAGATCTATCATGTACAAATATGTCCTATTAGAACTTGAAGAAACATAATTACAGGATTGCGGCTCACAGTGGTTATGCAATGATATAGTTTCCCAATTTTTCACTGCAAAAATTTCAATCTTATTACTAGATTTTATATCAAATTACATGTTACAAATTAGGGTGGGGGAAATATGCTCACTCTGTTTATGAATCTCTCATCTATATTTAATGACTAAAGATTAAAATTAATCATTTAACCTAATAAACACATGTATATGTAAAAATAGAATAATAAAAATGCATCATTTAAATTAGAATTTTTAAAGTTATTTGCCTTAGTTATTTGCCATGTTGATTATAGAAAATTTAATACAGACTCTAGAATATGAAAATTATTCACAATGTCACTAAAATAAGCTCTGTTAAAAATAAATTTTGTTGTCCTGTATTTCTTTCTAGTCTTTTTTTCTATTCATATTTTATATAGTAGGGACAAATACACAGCAGTTTTACCTTTTATGCTCTTAGCATTATGTCGTGTAAAACTGTGTAATTCTAAAGGCTTTTCGTCCCAACATAGTATTAGCTTTCTTTTTCTCTTCCCCTTCCCAGAGCTAGGCAGACCTTTGATCACTATGCTGGAAAGAATTCCTGCTGATGGACCCCTCCCCAGCCCAGCTTGATCTGGAGCCACCCTATGGACCTGCCTACCCTTGTCGTTCCGGAGGATTACGTTCTCTAAGAGAAATTATTTGTTCTTTTTTGGAGTAGAAAATAGTGTCAGTGGTTTGCTTTAAGGAACTAGGTTAGGCCAGAGAAATCTGTGCTTTCCAGATACCCGGCCGCACTCTCTAGACCCCGTGTGTGCTCTCCAGATACCCGCTTGTGCTCTCTGGTCAGTGCTAGGAGTGGCCACTGAGGAGTTGTGAGGAAGGCCGAGGAGCACCAGCAGGAGCCTTTTCCACTCTCAGTGGACCTGGCAGCAGCTCTTCCTGTTGCAGAGACCAGGGACAGAGCTGTGGGATGAAAGCAGTCTCCACTGCTGATCTGCCTGACTGGTTGTGGGTGGGAAATAAATCTTAACCTGTTCAGCTCTGGAGATGTAGGTGTGTATTCACATTGAGATCTAGCCTGTCCTGACTAATGCATGATGGCGTATTCAGTCAGTCTTGGGCACAGTTTTCCTGCTTTGAGAGCCCTTCTCAAACACCTCCACCCCTTCACGGAGAAATCTTTTCCTGGTTTCCTTTAGTTCATCCTGAGAAGTGCCTGTGAGAAATCTCCTATCATCTTTCACAGGCTTCTGTACCACCAGGAGCGTGCGCGCACACACACACAATTGATTCTTGATGAGATTATTTTGTGGACATGGGCTATGTAGACTTTTTGTAGAGTAATTACCATAAGGCAGCAGCTTTCAAAGCATTCTGTGCACACCCCAGAGAGGCTCTGAGACCTTTCAAGGAGTGTCTAATATTAAACTGATGGTGCAAGAACAACAATGGCTGAAAAGGCAGCAGCACCAAACTGACCAGGAGTCATTGTATTACCATTTTTCAGTGACATACATTTTCAGGGAAAATATCCAAGTTTGTTTAAGAATACCCTACATAAAATATGAAAAATTATAAGTGCTGTTAAACTTAGACCTTGAGTGCATACGTGTCTTTGTGACATTCCCTGTGGCGAGATAAGAAGCACCTGTGAGCACTGTGGCTGCACACTGAAATGCCAGTCTCGGGTGGACACGCGGCAGCAATGTTAGGGTTTGCAAGCTGAGCTTATCATTTTTGTCATGGAACAACATTTTATTTGAAAAGAATGACTAAGAAGCTATGCTTATTTAGAATAAGTACCTGGCAGATATTTTCTTAAAGATGAATAAAGTCAGAAGGAAAACAACTGGCAGAATTTGTTGCTAATAATAAAATTCAGGATTTATTATGAAAATTAGGACTGTGGTAAACTGTGTGCCTCTGTGAACATGATAGCCCCTAAAACTTCAAATACTTTTATGATGGGATCAGTCTTAACATTAATGAATGTGATTTTTTGATACTATATAGTGAAAAGTGTCAACATTTGAAATATCTACTTAACTCAGTGAAATCAGCATTTTCAGAACAACAGATAAATGCTGCTACAAAATTATGCAGTTCAAAATGTAAGATATACTAATGGAGGCTAATACAACAGAGCACAGGAAGTTAGTGATGTGGTAAAGTCTCACTGGAAGAAAGGACCACTCACTGCCTTCTGGGTGTTTCCAAAGGCGAACACTACACATATTTGAAAATACCATTAGCACACTCTTTCCTTTTCAGTTATTAACCTGTGTAAACCCATGTTTTCTTCATATTCTTCAACCAAAACAACAGATTGAATAAAGCAGCAGATACGAGAATTTAGCAATCTTCTGCTGAGACACATGGTAAAGACATTTGCAATACTGTAAAATAATGCCACTTTTTCATTCTTTTGTCTTGGAAATGGTTTTAAATAAAAATTATATTATGCTAACACATGTAATGAGTGCATTATTATTTTAAATTCCATAACTACCTTAAATATTTTTTAGTTTTAATCTTTAATATGGTGCTATAACGAATACAACATACATTAAAGTTCTTAGGAGTTATGAATACTTTTGAAGAATATAAAGAGAAAACTAAAAACACAAAGTGAGAACAATGTCTGCAGAAATCGGGGGTGAGGACATGAGCGTGGTGCGGAGGATTGCAGTCCACAGAGAGCTCGCATGGTGGGGCGTGCCGTCCATGCACTTGTCTCATCCATCCGCTCATAACAACCCCCCCAACATGGTCCTCTCTCAGATGCCCGTCTTGGAGGTGATCCAGTCTCGGTACGCAGTCACCCGTGCATAGACCCCCGGCTTGTTGATCTTACCACATTCATCTCCCCAGCTCACTACTCCAACAAGATACCAAATATTTCGAGAATTTGGATGAACTAGTGGTCCTCCAGAATCACCCTAAATAAAAACAAAGAATACTTATCACTATGAGAATTTCTTCTCAGATACTTAACTTACATAAGTAAGTGTAAGTGATAAGACCAGGTGACCCTTTGTTTGTGAGTGATGACAGCTTCCTGGGGACTGTAGGAAGATGTCCGGTATAATCCCTCTGTCACTCTCAACCTCAGCTGTGACCAACCAGGATCATTCCCTGGGATTCAGTGGGTTTGCCTGAAATTTGGAGGCATGATCCAATAAGCAACAAGTCTAGTTCTATGGAAATGCTTTGGAGACCTATGGTTGGAATATACCTGAAATTTAGAGCGTCATATATAAGAAAAGTAGCCAGAACCTAGCCATGAGGGGGAGAAAAAGCGGGGGAGAAATCCAGGAATGGGCTAAAAGTAATTGAGAACTCTCTAAGCCTAGTTAAGAGTGCAGACTGCGATGCTTAACAGCCTGGATTTGTCTGTCCATGCCTAGCTGTGTGACGTACGTGTTAATTTCCTGTGCCTCATTTTTTTTTTTTAATCTTTGAAATGGGAGTAATGGTTGTAGTAAGGAGTAAATGAATGAATATTTGTGAAGGACTTTGAACAGTGCTTGACTCAGAATAAGTCCAACGTGTTTGCTAAATCCTTAAAAACACACATTGCATGTAGGAAAAAATTACTTTAGTGCTACAGTTGAGAGAGACTGAATGGATTGTTAAAGTGAAAGTTCATGGAAGCATAGAACTGTGTCCATATTGATGATTTTTATAAAATAACAGCAGCTATCTATATACTATGGGTCAGTGGGTGTAACATCTGGAGTTACCTGGCAGGCGTCGATGTTTCCTTCCAAGTAGCCAGCGCACAGCATTGTGTCCTGCACCATCCCATAATACACTTCCTCAGCATTACACCTATCGGTGTCGATGATCTTTACAGGTGCTTTCTGAAGTAACACGGGGTATTCACCTAAAGGAGGTAAACATTCTCAGCAACATCGCTGAGAGGGAGCAGGACAGAAGCCCTGCTCTGTCCTCTGGGTGAGACCTGCTTGACCACAGGCTGCTTTTAGCATGAAAAAGTGTCCTCAGTTCCCTCACTTGAACGGATGAAAAAGAAATGTTCAAACTATATTCTGAAACATCTTTCTAGCCCTGCCTTTCTGTCCTTATCACTCTTCTTACATCTTTGGACCAGAGACTTCGCAGGTAGGCTTTTCACATTAGGGAGAGTTTACAACCAAACTAGCGTCCTTGGTGTGTTTGAAACCAAGTCAGCGCACACAGCCAGGCCCCACAGATAGCAAGTTCCAAGAGTGCTGCCCGGTGGGCAGAGTGGTGCCCCGACTCTGTGCACGGACAGCACGTCCGGGGTGTGCTGCCCGGTGGGCAGAGTGGTGCCCCGACTCCATGCCCGCACCCCTCAGTGCTCTGTGGCTCTTGCAGTTCACAGGGAATGCTGTCTCCTCTGTACTTACCGTCATATGAAAGTGCTCCCCATCCGGTGATGACGACTCCTTCACCTGGTGAAAAGACCTCTGTGGCTTCGGGAAGGCAAACTCGGTGTACATCATTCTTAAATGAGACTTTTTCAGTGAGCAGCACGACTGCAATATCGTCATGATGCTGGCCCTCGATGTAGCCTTCATGAATGATGATTTGCTCAACGTAATGCTGCATGTAGGGAGGGGTTACTTTGGTGCCAAAGCTGACAGTATAGTTTTTTGGGTTTTTTGTCCTAAAGAAACGTAATCATATATTTTGCATTTATTTCAAGATAACTGAAATACACTCTGCACCTACTGTGCTCTTCTTACGACTTGAGTATTTCCTTGCTGTATAGCCCATTAGCAAGAACACTATTTGACATCTTGTTTGTGTCCCCACACACCGTGTAAGGCAATGGGGACATGGGAATGAAGACAGCTCGCGCTTTCAGGGAGTTTAAATCTAATGAAAGATGAAAGATGGGAAGATGGACTCATCAGTGAAGGGTGGTGCAGATAGCTAGTGCAGCACTAGAATCTACGTGCTGCGGAGAAGGGAAGATTTCTTAGGGAAAGTAGCCGTTTACAAGGAGACCATAGGAATGAGTCATTTTGCCTAAAAGATGGGGGAGGCGTGTGCAGGGAGGAAGGGAGCTGTGAAGCGGGATGATGTGTTTCAGCAACCACAGAGTCCAGAGTATCTGAAGAGGGAAGACAGGAGGTGGAACGTAGTGTGGAGAACGTGTTTACTGGTTAAGGCAGGACTAGCTTACCATGTAATCTGTCTTCTGAATCAGGATACTTTAGCAACTAATAAGTGGACGGGGGTGACTGGCGGGGACTGCAAACGCCCAGCGCTTGGCCCCTACCGGAGGCTCGGCCAGGACTCACCTCTGGAAGCAGTGGGCAGCGGTCAGCAGGTGCCGCTCCCCGACCAGGGACGCCCCACAGTAGTGCCGGCCGTTCTTTTTAAGGCTGGCCTGCCATGGCCACTCTCCCTCCTGCGCAGTGGAGCCGCCCCTGATCCTGTCGTATGTCGCGGACATCCTGGCCCGTCTCCCGCAGCCTGTCAGAAAGGGCGGTTTGGGGCGTGCAGAAGGGAGACGCAGTTCACTTTACCACAAAGCAAGGAGCGGCCGCGGTGCACCTGCGGCTCCGCCTACCAGTGTCTGATGCTGTTGCCCGCACAGACCACCGGCCTCCCGCGCGGGAGCTCTGCGGACCCCGCAGTGTCCCCAGGACGAAGACTGAGTCACAGCTACATCCGAGGGTATGTACTCGGACTCCCCGAGTTTGAATTTGGGCGATTAATTCCTTCTTTATGCTCCAGTTTCCCTATAATTATTTAACTATCATATATAATTAAATGAATTATTATGTGTAAATTACCTACAAGGTGCCTGGCTAACTGTTAACAAATTATGATTGTTTATGTTTTAGATCATCTCATATATTTAATTTTAAAGTATTTGAACTTACGACTGTTGATAATCTTTTCAGCATCAGCCTTACTGATTTCTGAAATAAAACAAAAAAGCCACAGTAAATTTAAAACCTAGCACTGCCCACCCAGGGGTGATGGAATGAGATGCCCTGTCCACCAGGGCAGAAGGGTCCAGAAACAATTTGGGCTCTCAGTATAAAGTATCAGAAGAAAGTGGAGGCACACTGGCTCATTGGAATTGTTCTTTCACCACCTGCGAATCCAGGACACAGAAGGGCTGTCTTCACGGCTCCATGTGAAAGGCATCTTTTTATTTAACTGGAAGTGAATCCCACCATACTGGACAACTGAGGGTCTCATAGAAGAGGAGGTCCCACACATAAACTTAATTTTTGTTAATTTTTGCAAGGTGATGTGCCTTGCAGTGCTGTGTTCTGAAAGTCACAGGAGCTCATTGAAGAGCGGCAGGTGGCAGCATCACCTGTGAGGAGGGTTGAAGCATCGGCGTCTGCAGTAGGATGGGAGGCAGCTTCCGCCCCAGAGCCAATGGTAAGGTGTGGCATTATTGTAGTTTGAATGTGTTTTTCATGAAGAAAACAAATAATTGCTCTGATGTAAAACAAGGATGTCATTTTAAAAATCTCAAACGTCAGCCTTGTGTCTGCTGCCTGTGAGGTGTGTTAGGGAGGAAGGAGTGGCAGCTGCCCCGTGGCGCAGGCTTACCCTGGAGCCTCAGAGAATCGGGATCTGTAGTCAAGGTCCCCCCATGGCCCCTCAGCATCTGACGGAGGGTGTTTTCAACACTTCTTCTCGTGTTCTCGTTCATTGACCTGGGGCCCTTGAACACCAGCCATATGTGTGCAGTCACACTGTTGCTGTCAGGACTGGAAACAACATGAACTTTTTATAAAGAAATAGGAATAGCATTTCCTTCCTCATTCCCTCAGTTTTTCCACCATGGCTGCTTCCGGCTTTGTTCAGGTCCGGACAGTGCCTTTGCCTGAGGTTGAGCGCGGAGTCACCCATCTGGCTGCATTGACTTGGGGACAGGGCGCATGCAGCCACATTATTCAGTCTAGAGGACAAGCAGCTCTGCAAAACTGAAAAGGCATGAAAAGCCTGAGGCATGGGTGGAGGTGTCACCTACAAGTGTGCCCATTAACGGGTCCATCGGTCATTTGTGGGTGACGGCTACAGACTCAGCTTCTATCCTTAAGGAATTTCCAGACTTTTAGGAGGAATAAGGCATGTATTAATGAGGCAGGAGCAAAAAGGTATTTACCTTATCTACAGTTATTAATAGGAAAGATGAGTCATTTTTTAACTTAAACAATCAGAGAAATTTTCATGGACAGGTGACGTAAACATTGGGCCCTAATGTATTTTTATTGCTACTTCATCATCAAGCAGAGATAAGGAGGAGGAATTCTCCAGAATCATTGGCTGGCAATGATGTTAGCATTTATTAGGTACCGGCTGTGTTCTGTGTGCTTCGTGATCACATTTACTCGCGCACTTAGGAACATAGTCTGATAGACATAGTCTGATGGCCTTGATGGAGGTAAAAGCAATTGCCTACATTTCAAATGTGTTATTTGAAAAATTTCCATGCTCACTATTTTTCTGTCCTGAGCACAGTTTCAAAAGCAAGGCAGGGCAGATGTTGTTGTTACCATGTCATCAGTAGAATAATGGACTAAAAGTGATAAGGTGACTTGCCTAAGACTCTCGGCTACTGAGAGGCAAAGGCCAGTGTCTGACAGTCCCTTATTCTAGAGCTCACTCCACTATTCCCTGGCACCCAAATCCACATGCAGGGAACACAGAAAAGCTATTTTAGTTCTTGTTATGGTGACTAGAAGGTTTTCCTGGCTCTCTCTACCCTACAACTAAGAGCTCCAGGGGCAGCTCTGCAAGGTGCTTAGCTGACTTGCAAGTAAAAAAGAGAAGAAAACAGGGGTCTATATTCATGCTGCTGCTAAATAAAAAGGCTGGAGCATCAGACCACCTACGATGTAATATTTTCTGGACATTAAAAACTGAGAAAACCAGAAGGATGAGTAGTCTGCAGTCTGAAGATGAAGACATTCCTGGCGCATCTAATGAACTCAGCTATGCAGACTTGATCTATATTTTGGTTTTATGGAGCACTAAGTCTGACATTTAGGATAATGTGGGATATTAGAAGCTTATTGGCTAATGATTATAAGATATCAAGAAATACTTTTTATGTAGAACATTAAAGTGTAATGGTGTGTATGAAGGGTTAATGTCTGTTCTTATGGGTAGTGTTAGATACTTACACCAGTGTGATGACTTGAGAGTTGATATATTGTCTATAAATGCTAGAACTTTGAAATGCATCATCCATCTGTTCAAAGAGAACATAGAGTCAAAATCCCAATAACATATTTATATTTCAGAGAATTGACATTGAAATAGAGGAAAATTCTAACTTACCCTAGTCTCAAGAATTTTGCTAAGATAGTTATTTTCTGGTGATGTTTCCCTTTCATAATCTCTATTATATGGGATATCCAGCACATTAAAGCTACCTTGGTAGTAGTAGGTCTTGTTTTCTTTAAGATAAAAAAAAAATTCAAGAATTATTTAAATTAAATGGACTTCAAATATAAATACAGATTACATAGAAAACCAACTAGTATGTATTGTGATCATATTAGATACTGATAAACTATTGTGAATTTTTCTGATACAGCTGATTGGATAATCTAGGGATTGTGGAAACTGTTTATAGGGCCAATAATTGATATTATATATATATATATATGTATATAGGCATATATATAGATATAGATTATCCAAAAAGTATCCATCCATATATGTCTGTTTTTCATAGTACAAATCTGGATATTTTCGGGACAGCCCCTGTATATATCAGGTGAAATTCAGAAATAGTTATATTTTGTTTGAGACAAAAATATATATTATATTTCTATCTAATAAATTATCTGATTATGAATAAAAATAGTACCATTTAAGTATCTACTATATGAAGATATTTTAGAAAGACCTTATGAAATATACTTATTTTTCAGGAGACATGCAGTCTCAGAAAGACTAAGTAATTTACTCAAAACCTATAGCTACTAAGAAGAGCCAAGGGTCAAAACTCAATCTGTCTGACTTCTAAACCCACAGCTAATTCTTTACATTTTTCCCTAAATTTGTATAGATACTAAGTCACTTGATATATGACACATCTTATCTCTAAAATATGTGATAAATATTAAGCATCTATGAAATATGCTTAATACTATTTAAGAATTCATAGCATATTATAAATACTAAGTAAATGTTAATATTGTTTTGGAATGTAATAATTGCCTTTGAATAACAGACTCAATATGGATGAAAACATTATATGAGATGCTAATAAGGATATTATTAAGTGATAAAGTTGATTATTTGACTGCAAATTCTACATGAGTGCAGAGAAGGTAGACACCACAATACAAAAATAGATTATAAATGTGAAAACATTTTATAGTGAGGAAGATGATGGAAAAAGAAGTCAGAAAGTTCTCAATAAAATGTTGAAAATGGGTTGATTTAAAATGACATACAAATGCATGTTTTTAATTTCAGCTAGCTTCTCTGTGATCATGGACTGTTTACTGTGAAGACCAAGCTCTACTATAGTAGTTTTTTGCTTTTATCCTAAGTTGCAAAAAGTAGACCTTGAAACTGTTCAACTCCTCACTCATAATTCAGTATTCATAAGGCATCATTCAGTTCTTTGGATTCATAATTATTTCTATTTATTACAATGTTCAGCATCCATAAATATTCCTTAATGTAAATTCATGCATAAGTTGGCAAATTCATACATAAAAGGGAGTATTTTTTCCTAGAGACAGTGGATAAAATGAATGTTTAATGTCTAAGACATGTACAACTAAGAAAAGATCCTAGAACAAGAAAATCATCTCTTTTAATATCCTATTCTTAATTTAATTCTATATAGCAGTCCTAGTCAAACTAGTTATCAAAGCTGAAAACCAACAAAGAAACATGAGTTAAACAGGACTGTAGAACAAATAGACCTAACAGACACTGGAAGACCATTCTACCCCCAAAGGGCAGATTGTACATTCTTTTCTTTGACACATGGAACATTTTCCAAGATAGGCTATATACTAGGCCATGAAACCAATCTTAGCTAATTGAAAAAAATTGAAATCATTCCATGTAACTACTCAGATCACCCCCATTCGACATAGTCTGGGAGTCCTGGGCAGAGAAATCAGTCAAGAGAATGAAATAAAGGATCTATTTGGAAAAGAGGAAGAAGTCAAACTATTCATGTTTTGCTGATGATTTGATATCATATCCAGAAATCCTAAAGATTCTTCCAAAAGATTCCTAGAATTGGCAAATTCAGTAAAGACTCAGGTTGCAAAATTAACATACAGAAGTCAGTAGTACTGCCACACACTAATACCAGCCAAACTGGGAAATCAAGTACTCAAAACCATTTATAATAGCTGCAAAAAAAAAAAAAACCTCCTGAAATATACTTAACCAAGAAGATAAAAAGTCTGTATAAAAGGAACTACAAAACACTGATGAAAGAAATTGTTAACAGCACAAACAAATAGAAAAACATGCCATGTTTATGGATTGGACAAATCAGTATTTTAAAAAATATCCATACCAGGCTCGGCGCCTTTGGCTCAGGGGGCTAAGGCACCAGCCACATACCCCTGAGCTGGCAGGTTCGATTCCAGCCCGGGCCCGCCAAACAACAATGACGGCTGCAACCAAAAAATGGCTGGGTGTTGTGGCGGGCACCTGTAGTCCCAGCTACTTCGGAGGCAAAGGCAGGAGACTCTCTTGAGCCCAGGAGTTGGAGGTTGCTGTGAGCTGTGATCCCACAGCACTCTATCCAGGGTGACAGCTTGAGGCTCTGTCTCAAAAAAAAAAAAATCCATACCATCCAAAGTGATGAACAGATTCAATGCAATTCCCATTAAAATACCAATGTCTTTTTTTTGCAGAATTAGAAAAAAAAGTACTAAATCTGTAGGTAATCAAAAAAGAGCTCAAATAGCCAAGGCAATCATATTACCTATTTCAAATTATATTATAAGGCTATATTAACCAAAACAACATGGTACTGGTCTATAGCAAGCGTATATATCTATGAAACAGAATAGAGAACCTAGGAATAAAACCATAAAACTATACCCAACTTGATCATCAACCGAGCAGACAGAAACATACTCTGGGGAAAGGATGCCCATTCAGTAAAAAGTGCAGTGATAATTGGATAACCACATACAAAGAATGAAGCTGGATCCCTACCTCTCACCACACACAAAAACAAACTCAAGATGGATTAAAGACTGAAGTGTAAGACCTGAAACCATAAAAATTCTAGAAGAAAGCCTAGGAAAAACTCTTCTAGATACCAGCCTTGGCAAAGAATTCATAACTAAGTCTTCAAAAGCACAGGCAACAAAAATAAAACTAAATAAATGGTACTTAATTAAAGTAGAAAGTTTCTACACAGCAAGAGAATTAATCAACAGAGGAAATAGATAAACTGCAGAAAGGGAGAAAATATTTGCAAACTATCCATCAAAAAAAGGACTAACATCCAAAATCTACAAGAAACTTGAACAAATCAACAAAAAACTTCAAATAACTTGATTAAAAAGTGGGCAAACAACACGAACAGACATGTTGCAAAAGAAGACGTACAAGTCAGCAGTACAGGCCTGATGTGGCAGCCACCCCGGTGATCCCAGCACTGTAGGAGGCCAAGGCAGGAGGATCACTTTAGCTCACTAGTTCAAGACCAGCCTCAGAAAACGCCATCTCTACTAAAAAGAGAAAAACTAGCTGGGTGTTGTGGTGGCATCTGTAGTCCCAGCTACTTGGGAGGCCGAGGCAGGAGGATCGCTTGAACCCAGGAGTTTGAGGTTGCTGTGAGATGGGCTTGCACCAGGGCACTCTAGCGATAGAGTAAGACTCTATCTCAAAAAAAAAAAAAAAGTAAAAAATCAGCAACTAATATCTGAAAGAATGCTCAATATTGCTAATCATCAGAGAAATACAAATTAAAAGCATGATAAGATAGCACCTTATTGCTATCAGAATGGCATTAGTAAAAAGTAAAAAACAATAGATTTTGGCCCCAGATGTGGTGAAAAGGGAATGCTTCTCCACAGCTGGTGGGAATGTAAATCAGTACAACCTCTGTGGAAACAGCTTAGAGATTATTCAGAGAATTAAGTGTAGACTGACCATGTGATCCAGCAGTCCCACCACTGGGTATCTACTCAAAGGAAAAGAAGTAATTACATTAAAAAATACATCTTTACCTGTATGTTTATTGCAGAACAAGCAAAGATATGGCTAAGTGCCCGTAAGGCCATGAGTGAACTAGGGTCACTCCATGAAATACTAACTCAGCCACGAAACAGAATTAAATAGTGTCTTCTGCACCCACTTGAATGATTTCGGAAGGCATTCTCCTCAGTAAAGTATCTCAGGAATGGAAAAACAAACAGCGCTTATGCTCACTTGCCAGTGTGAACTAAATGATGGGTGAACATGATCACACAGAGTGGGATCGTGGCCTTGGGAGACATAGGAGAGGGCGGAGGGTTGAGGAATCAAAAATTACTTACTGGTATGGTATCAAAAATTATGTACTTACACCACATACACTATTTGGGTGCTGGGTGCACTGAAAGCCCAGACTTTACTACTATCTAATCCATCCATGTAACCAAAAACCACTTCAACCCCTAAATCTATGGAAATTTTAAAATTAATTAATTAATTAAAAAGAAATAAGATCAAGATTTTATATACAGGACCATTTACGTAATAAAAGATATCTTAGAAATTAAATATATAATGACAGAAATAAAGAATTTAGTAGAAAGTTTGGAAAATTCATTTGAGAAAACCAAGAAAGCAACTTAAAAAAAAAAGACTAAGAGAAAATACAAAGGGAAAGATAAAGGAATCAATTGAGACCACATTCAGGACACCCATTAGAGAGAGAGACTAAATTATCAAGGAGATAATCTAAGAAAACTCTCAGGAACTGCAGTCTGAGTTTCCTGATTGGAATGGACCACTGAATGCCAGCACGGTGGGCGAAAATAAGGTCTATGCCCTGTCACACTACCAGAAATTTTCAAAATGCTGGAGATAAAGAAAAAAATCCAGTGAGATTTCAGAATACAGGTGACAGGGGCAGAAGAAGAGACTTCACTCAAAAACTCTAGAATCAAAATGTCATCAGGCTCCTTGACAGAAACATTGAAAGCAAAAAGACAACAGACCTTTAGCATCAAAATTCACAGGGAAATCTTTTTTCAGTCTAGAAACCTATATGATTAATTAAGGGTAAGAATAGAATTAAGCATTTCCCAGGCACGTCAGCGGTCAAAAATGTATACCTCCCCTTGTACTCCTGGAGTATATACTCCAGTACCACAGGATGAGTAAATGGTAAAAAAGAAATGTGGTATGTAAGCATTTAGAGCAGTGGTTCTCAACCTTCCTAATGCCACAGCCCTTTAATACAGGTCCTGTGGGTCATGACCCACTAGTTGAGAACTGCCGATTTAGAGGATTAAACCCAAAAGACAGTCGAAGTTTAACCCAGGATGCTACTGAAGAGAAATCTCAAAATACCTGCTGAAGAGTAGCATGTGAAAGCAGCTTGTTGTGAGCACAGCAGCATGTGAATGCACCAGGGAGTGAATGTGACCGGAGAGAACACAGCAGAGAGTGAACTCAGCAGGGTGTAAGTGTGACAGGGTATGAACTCAGCAGAGTGTGAACACAGCAGGGAGTGAACTCATCAGAGAGTGAACTCAGCAGGGTGTAAGTGTGACAAGGTTGAACTCATCAGGGTGTGAACACAGCAGGGAGTGAACTCAGCAGGGTGTAAGTGTGACGGGGTGTGAACTCAGCAGGGTGTGAACACAACAGGGAGTGAAGACCCAGCAGAGAGTGAACTTGGCAGGGAGTGAACTTGGCAGAGAGTGAAGACAGCAGAGAGTGAACTCAGCAGAGAGTGAACTCAACAGGGTGTGAACTCAGCAGAGTGTAAGAGTGACAGGGTGTGAACTCAGCAGAGTGTGAACACAGCAGGGTTTGAACTCATCGGAGAGTGAACTCAACAGGGTGTGAACTCAGCAGGGAGTGAACTCAGCAGTGTGTGAGTGCATACAGATTCTCTGTTCTTCTGAGGGAGACAACTAGTCAAAGTTCATTATCGTTGGTTTCTCCTCTGCAGGTTGAGGATCATAACGTTTTAATTGTTATGTGAGTCACATAGTGTCTTCAGGTAGAGTGACTTGTGCCTGTCACTGCCCATGCACCCCTGTCTCTGTGTGGATGTCCATTCCTTTACCTGTGCATCTTTAAAACACACCAGTAAACAGCACAGCACTTGGTGTAGTCTGACAGCGGTTACCCCGTGGTTTGGGATGGCTGACACCATTTTGAAGGGAGAAAATCCATTGCTTACAATTATTTCTTGAACTTTTGTAGAAATGTGAATAAAGGTTACAACTAAATGAAATAAATAAACATATGCTCTTTACCAACCTACTGCCAGAAAATGAACCAGGAGACCAATAGTTACTCCTAGGATGGCCAGCACTGCAAACACAATGAGGACAATCAGCCAGAGAGGCAGGGGTGCCCGGGACGCTGTGACAGGCCTGCAAGAGAAGGACGCGTGCGAAAGTGAAGAATGCATCTGAGACACCCTGGGCATTCCATAATTCAGGCATCACAGCAGCAAACGACATTGGAAGGAAGGGAGGGAACATAGGAGGGAGGGAAAGGGGAAGGAAAAAAGTACAAACCCATGTGCTTCCCTTAAAGCTTTTCTGTTTTTACTAGACATGGAATCTCACTCTTGCTCAGGCTAGTCTTGAACTCCTGAGCTAAGATCAAGCATTATCAAGGCTGTGAAACTGAATCAGTATATCACAGAGCTTATTTTATTATGTAAAATATTGCACAAAATTAATATTTATCTTTCCAAGGCAAACATTTGTTTTCATCCTAATTACAATTCATTTACCTCAATTTTTCATATCCTTCCTGAATTTTACAGTGTTGTTTCTTGATGTCTCTCAAAATCCTTTAAATGAGCGTTTGTTTCCTAACTGTCACATTTAAAATACTGTAGCTCTTTTAGTGACAGGTTGGCACTCAGCTCACTCCCGAGCATTCAGCCCCGCCCTGGTCCGGGGCCTGGCTACCGAGACTCTCCTCCTCACCTCCCTCCTGTGTGTACTGCAGCTGTCTCCCCTGTGCTGTGATTCATTACTTTTGTCCTAATCAACCCTTAATTGAAGATATGTTTATACATTTCTTGTTTTGACTGGGTTTATTTTTAAATTTTTAACTCAAAACAGGTGTTTGTATAAACTGGGGAAATTTTTATTTTATCGCTACAATTTGTTTTCAGAACTTATATTATTATAAAAACAAAAGAAAATTTAAATCTATTAAAATTGTATCAAATAAAAAAGTTGAATCAAATCAAATGTCTTAGAGTTAATCCAGACACTATAGTTTGAAAGCAAAAGAATGAAATGACTTCCTAATTTCCTATATATGTGTTTTATATCATTAAAATTTCTATAGAATTTATGGTGTCTATTTCCAATCCCCTTTTCTCTTTTAATTATTTCTGGTTGCAGCTCAGGTGTTTCTCTGGGTCATAGCTATCTTTAGTTCATAGCCTAAAGGTCTTACAAGTTTAAATACTTGCTTTAAAAGGACCAAGAGACTTCTCAGGCAGAAAAATCACTCCACTATTAGCCAATTCCTCATAGCCCATGCTAGAAATTCTTCTGGAAAACCACATAAGAAATTTCTGTCAGAGGGCACAGAATTTAAATAACACCCTGCCATGGAAACCTCCTGGACATGAGTGTCATGAACTTTTCTTGGCCAGGATCTAAAACTCAGATTCTTTTGAAATTTTCTCTATTTCATTTTATAGGATTATTTCTAAGAAAAGCTCTGAAGTTGATTAAATGTATATTTAAATGATAAAACCTTTACTTCTATTGTTTCCTTTTTCCTCAGAGTCATTAAAAACTCAGGTACCCAGATGCCGCCACCAACTCCCTCCAGGTGTTCTCCAGTGCACTTGCCAGTCCGACCTGTGTCCAATCCCCCCAAGCTCCGTGTGAGGAGATGACACCTCAACCTGAGACACTCATCCGGGAATTAGGGCTTGAACTCTGCCCAGGTAATAAGGGTTTCTTGGAAACAATGCCTTAATCCTTTGCAGTCTTTCAGGTAAGAGCTTCACAAAAGTGTCAAAATGAGGAAGGAAAGGGAGGAGGAGCCCTATAAGGAAAAATGATGTAATAAAAAAAAATAAAAATGCCATCCACCCAGCTCAAAGGCCGTGACTGTATCCAGGGAAACAAAGAGCAGCATCCTGATGCTTCTTCTCCCTCAAATGTATGTGGCCCCTCATTCGCTGATCAATCAGATATGTGGCTAATAAGAAAGTATCAGGGGCTTGACTAAAATAACATCTTTAATAGAGAAGAAATCACACAATAATAAATTCTTCACTTCAGTTCAAATAAATGGTCTTGGAATGTTTAATCACAATGTGTCCTGTCTTAACACATTTTTATGTGATTATTGATAGTGTGAATATATGTATAGATATAATATGCACAAATATATCTGCCTTAACGAACTCAACTATTCATTCAAAAATACATACTTGAGAGAAATATTTCTGTAGGGTATACAGTTATATTTCACAGTTATCTGAACATTAATTGTTCTATATTAGTTTCAGTTAATTTTGCTATATTTTGTGTATTTTGATTAAAAAACTCCTTACAAGCTGAAAGAGTTCTTAAAACTTTGCCATTAATGATGACTTTCATTTAATATAAATATCTAGTTAAATATTTTAAAAATACTATGTAGCCCATGTCTATACATAATTATACATAATGTTCTGGTTCATGAACATTTAACAAACAAAAATATGGGGATTTAAATGTGCTCCACAGAGACTGTGAGGCAATGCAGTGAGAGTCAGGGTGATGTTCACAAAAGCACTGTAGAAAAAGGAGATGATAAACAATACGAGAAAGTCGTAATCATTGTCACTGCCAACAACCATTTAGTGTTTGATTCATGAGAAAAATGTTCCCTTGCTGCCTTTTTTCTATTTTACAACAGTCATACTCTCATGTTAATTTTGACCCACAGGAATTAAAAAACACATGAACATTGCCTTCTAAAGCACTACTCAGTTACAACACCAAACTATAGATTCCAGACACAAGTACGTTTGTGACAAAGATGTCCCATACAGAAAGTTTAGAACACGGTGCAAAAACTACACATTTCTCCCCTAAACTCAGCTGTTATCCTGTAACCGTGGGTGGGAGACGTCCTGGGGAGCCAGTGTCAATCTTAGTGACGTCAGGATTGTGGGCACACAGATGTCCACTCACCTGTACATGGTGTGCAGACAGCAGCGCTGCTGGTGCTGGCAGAGGGAGCAGGAGCCTCTGGCTGCTCTGATCCTGTTCTCGTCCTGCACGGCTCTGTGGGGCTCTCAGGTGAATGTGCTCACCACAGCGGAAGCTGGGATGCTAAGGGCCGGGTGTGATGGCAGGAAGGAAACCTGTCTAACAAGCATGATGACAGCTGTGGCTTAAAAGAAAGAAGACGGTGAGAATTCTCTTTGAGTTGGATACTTAGAACAAAAACAACAGATAATACTTGGATTGGGCATTTGAGAAGTCCACCCAAGAAATGCCACCGCAGAGTGGTGACTCAGCGCTCCGACTCAGGGCCTGTGCACCTGTGCTCACCCTCACGGCACTGAGCGCCTTCCCCTCCCTGGGGAAATCGGCTGTGTCTCCTACACCAGCCATGACTAATGGCTTAGATATAAGTTGTCTTTTTTACATAATTGTTCTGCAGCAGCTTTACTCATCAGAAACATACTACTCCTAAAAATTCTCACTCAGACTCTACATACTTTTGTAGGGATGGGTTTATAACTGGAGGTTGGTTTTGGAGTAAGAAATAGTTCAGTTTCAGTAGTCTTTATAGGAAACAGAACTAGTCTAGTCAAGAGTCATTTTACTAAGTGAATATGGATAGTGTTTGAGTGACACACCAAACTCCTATGAAAACAAACAAACAAAAAATCCAGATGCCATTTAGGTGTTTGGAATATAAACACATAGATTCTTGACACCATTTCTCCTATCTTTAATCACATGCTTACTCTAATTTATTCATTCATTTAATAAATATTTATCATGTACTTTCTGGGTCTACACATTGTTCCCAAAATGGGAATACAATAACAAATTAAATAAAGTCCCTGTCTTCACGGACACTAGTGGGAAAGACAGACAAACTCTAACAAAATAGCACATACATGATTTAGTGTAAGCTATTTACATATGCTATGGAGAAAATGAAGGAGAGTCATGGGAGAAAGTGGTGGGGGCAGGGCAGTCATCAACAGGTGATCAGGAAGGGCCTCTCTGAAGAATAGGCTTTCAGCAGAGACACAAATAATAATACCAATTCATGGGATTCATCCTCCTCAACACATATTCTTAACATCTCAAAAAAATATTTAAAACTCTTGGTGGCTTTCAGGGTAAAATATAAGTTTGGTTGCTCTTCCTTGTACTTCACCACACTGTCTGCACCAGTGCTGTTCCCTGGTAGTGTGAGGGGACGGGGACATGGCTACTCTTTCATTGGGACATAAATCAATCTGAGCCTTGGATTTCTCTAACAGGATGTACTTGTAAATTTATCCTATCTACTGAGACCATGTCGATCAAGAGTGTGGCACGACTCCTGGGACATCGTGTTGTCATAACAACTGATAACTGCTAACTCGCCAAGTCACCATGACTGACGGTGTGAACTAGACTGTCTGCTCTCGGCAAACCACACGCTGGAGGCCACACACCATGTAAAACTGAGGCCGTGCATGGGCACAAATAGTGACAGCACGTGTGCTTGTTTCACGTGACACTGTGACATGACCTTGTCCTCCAGAGAGTTCATGCTCCAGAATTGCACAATCGAGTTCCTCCAAAAAATCACCAAAAAAAAAATCTCATAATGCTTCAAGTAACGTTGCAACTTTGTGTTGAGCTGCTTTCTTTCATCCTGGGCCACATGTGGCTGAGGACCACAGGTTAGACACCCCGGAAGTACAGCAGTTGGAAAACCTCAGAATGGAAGTTTAGAAACGCTAGGTGACTAAGCGGATGGAACTTGGGCTGCAAGGGCATCATGGGACCTAACACAGAGATACACGCAACCAGATTATCATGGCACATGTCGTTTTTATTCAGCAGGACACAATGGTGGCCTCCACTGGGACAGTGAGAAGTCCTGGAACACAGAGATGAAAGAGAGCCATTGAGAAGTTTATGGTCTGTTAGAAGAGTCAGATGCACAGATAGACAATTTTTACATCTGTGGAAAATATAGTAGCAAGCGCAGGCCTGGGGCTCTCTGGAAGAGCCGCCTGGAGACATCAGGAAAGGATGCCAGTGGGAGGCCCCGGCATCCTAAACAATGAGTGGGAAGAGTGAGTCGAGATTTTTATGGATTTGGAAGTCACAATAAAAACTTTAGGTGTTATTCTCTAAGAGTGTTGAGGTGAGTGGTGAGGGGTGGAGTAGGAATTTAAATAGGAGAGAGAGGTGCTCCCAGATTAATTCTCTGTGATCACTGAGATGTGTGTCCTCTGAGCCATCACAGTACGTGGGGCAGAGGCAGAAGGATCAGAAATTCAGGGTATGCCACATTTTCTTCAAAAGGAAGTCAGGTTAATTTAGAATTCCCCTCTGGCTCTTAAGTATCATGGCCTGAACATAGTTTTGCTTGGTTTCTCTTAATCCTTTCATGTTCATCAAGAGGCTAGGAAGGGGCAGACCTCTCATTACCCTGGTTAATGATTTGCACCTCACTGTCTTCGGTAAATGAGATAAATCTGACGTAAAAAGCATAAACCCATAGAGATCTAAAAATAGACCTGCCATTCGATCCTACAATTCCTCTACTAGGTATATATCCAGAAGACCAAAAATCACATTATAACAAAGATATCTGTACCAGAATGTTTATTGCAGCCCAACTCATAATTGCTAAGTCATGGAAGAAGCCCAAAGTGCTCA
>CAUYON010152734.1:0-10709 GCA_963573935.1 Arctocebus calabarensis | reverse complement strand
CTTTGTCTTCAATGTCAACAATCCTTTCTTTTGTCTACTCCATTCTGTTACTGTGGGATTCTACTGTATTTCTCAGATCTTTGAGGACTGCAAATTCTTTTCTCAATGTGTCAAAATCTTTGGTGATTTTGTCTTTGAATTCCTTAAATTCTTGATACAACTTTTGAAATGCTCCTTCAATTTCTAATTCCAACTTTTCCTCTATTTTATTGATCTTATTTGTGATCCAAATTTTGAATTCCGTTTCTGACATCTCAGCCATCTGTTTATGAATGGGATCTTCAGTTGTGTCCCCAAATTGTTCCATGGGGAGATTTACCTACTCTGGTTATTCATGTTACCAGAGATGTTCTGCTGATTCCACTCCATGATTATTTTACACCGTTTGGCTAGATGAGCAGATAGGGAGAAGTTGTGTTGGGGGCTCCAGGAGTAGTGATCGGCCAGTCCTTTACCCAAAAGCTGGGACTAGTGTCTGTACCTTTTCCCCTAGAGCTTTGCCAATGACCTGTACAGCCTGAGAAACTGGGGACCTACTTGGTGTGGTGAGACTAAGTGGTACTGTCTTATTTTCAGCTGGTCTCTTTCTTACCCTAGTGATCAGTTACTCTGATTTGAAGTCTGAACTGTGGATAAATACCACCAATTAAGTCACCCCATCCCTCACAGGCAACAATTGGAAAAGGAAAATCAAACCTTTTCATAACCACACATCCAGGGTACCACTTTGGATAGTCCTCAAGTGGTTGGTCCAATTCACGAGGTCCAAATCAATTGTCCCAGTCAGCACCGGGCTCAGGTGGGAGAGTTCAAAAGGTCTCCGGCAACTAGATAGCGAGGGTCTGATGGCAGCTTGAGTATAACTCACTTCATGCTGCATGAGGTCAGAAGGACCCATCCAGCAAATAAATTAGTCTGGGAAGGTTGATGTCTGCTTCCCACCTTGCACCTCTGTCACACCCAGCCACTGGTAACCCAGCAGGGCTGTGACTCAGTTCTCGTCACTGAGCAGATGCTCCAAGGGTTTGCACCTGCCTGAGTCACAGGGAGATCTATGTCTCCTCCGCCAGTTGCCACTCTCTGCCACTATCTGGCAGGAGGAAGTGAGGCCTGACAAACTCGGGTGCTTAATGAGGTATGGAGTGTTTCACTCAGTTCCAGCCCTGCCCCTGATTGATGTTGCTGACAGAACAGAACAACTTCTCAGAATTTGTTCTGTCCCAGGAATACAGATGCTGTTTGAGTAACTTTGCCCTGTCTGTGCTATTGCCCAGTTTCGGCTGCAGTTCCTAAGACTCAGTGAAGCAGTCCTCTGGTCTGGGAGTCTGCTATCTCTGCGCATGTGTATTGTAGTTCCCACGCTCCGCCCAGGCCCAGTACCGCTTCAGGCATACCCTTTACTCATGGGGCCTGCATTTCCGTTCCAGATACGTTCTGCCAGTGTCTGCTATTGGAGAAGATGCCCAGCTTCCTCTGGTTGCCCCGAGATACTGGGAGTGTCCTTTCCAAATATCCCAACGGGTGTGAGCTCTGTTGTTGCCGCTGTGGCTGCCATTCTGTGCCTTGAGGGCGCCATTGCTCCTGTGTGGTTCCCTCAGCTGACTGTCCTCTCCTCTCTCCCGTGCTGGAGAATCAGCACAGATGAGCAATAACCCATGCTCCATCCACATCCCTCAAGAAAATGCCCAAGAAACTGGACTCCATGGGGGACAGGCTTCTAGACCTCGGAGTGAGAGTAGAGGGGAGTGCTGGGAATTAAAAATTGCAGGTAGAGAATATATGCAGTTTTATACAGTTTTATGCCTGGTAGGAGAGTGCCATGGCATCCTAGTACGGGAAGGAGGTCTGGTTTTTAGAGGGTCTCTCCTGTAGGATAAAATGGGAGGATATTTGAACTCTGCTTGCTTGTTTGTATGGAGCATATTGTAAGACATTCTCATGAAAGAGGGGACTCCCATCCGCTTGGTGATGGTTTTTGAACCTTTAGTTTGTATACTTGGGGTCATAGTTCATCTTGCAGGGTTGATGTGCGTTCTTCAACCTTCTCTCTTGGCTCAGATTGGCACCATCAGCTTTCTTGCTAAATTTCAGTCCTTTAACTCTCCTTCTGGTCGGGAGCCTCTGTGGAAATCTGGCTCCAGCCAGCCATCTTGCCTCCACCCCAAGTTGACTTTACCTCTTTTATATTTACTCTGAATGCTCTTAATCCCCTTTCCTATTTTCCTTAAGTTAGAGGATTTTTTTGTTGTGTAAAAGAGCATCTATATTTTTATATTCATTTTATTTTTTTCTTACTTTTTTTTTTTTTAAGAGACAGAGACTCACTTTGTTGCCCTCAGTAGAGTAATGTGGCATCACAGCTCACAGCAACCTCCAACTCTTGGGCTTAGGCGATTCTCTTGGCTCAGTCTCCCAAGTAGCTGGGACTACAGGCACCCACCACCATGCCCAGCTATTTTTTTGTTGCAGTTCACTGGGGCTGGGTTCAAATACACCACCTTCAGTATATGGGGCCAGCACCCTACCCACTGAGCCACAGGTGCTGCCCTATTCATTGGTTTTCTTTAGAAACTTCATCCTGGTACTCAGGAAGGACTACAGTGATGATAGCTATAGGCAGGAGAAATACACAGTAGAGGCTACCTGGTCCTTGATTCAGATTTCCTCTCTAGGGCTCTTTGCCTGGACTAGGTAGAGATCTCGCCCTGTTTGCTCTCTTTATTTCAATGCCTTGTGACCTCCTGCCTTGATGAAAAATCTGCAGGAATTTAACTGGAAGCAGGGTGTCTCCAGAGATTAACAGTTGGTCTGGTCCAAAATGGTGATCTCTTCTAGGCCCTGAATGTAGACTGTTAGCGAAGGTTGATATTTTATTTATTAGACTCCATAGGATACCAATCTGCTAAGATCTAAATATGAATGAGGCACAAGATATTCTTTTTTTCTATTTTGAAGACTACAAAGGAATTTAAACTTCTTTATGACTTTTGTAGGCAGCTGAGTGAGAACAGAAGTTCTGTTAGGTGTTAGACAATTTATGATTCCTTCATATTTCTCTTTCTCTCTGTTTACCCATCTATGAAGTAGGAATAATAACCCTCCCCCTGGAATTGCAAGATTAAATAAAAATAATGACACAAAATACTTTGCACAGTAAGTAGTTGGCAGCTAAAGACTCTGTATTTATACCTACCTTCTTTGTTATCTCTGTTAGTAGGTAGGCAAAGCTCAGCTAAAACCTGCCCTTATAGAGGTTTTAGCTGAGAAACAGCCTCACACAAATCACACAGCAAGGGGCAAAGTCAGGGCTAGGATCAAGATTACTTGTTAGCCAGTTCAATCTGACCATTCTTGAGTAATGAGACTCATGAACTGACTAATGACTCAGTACTAAAGTCTCCCCACATATACACCTGTACTCTGGAATTCCTTGATAAGATTATGATTTAAGAAAGTACTGTTGAATAGACATAGCATTTAGATCCAAGTAGACTTGGGTTCGTAATTTATTTCCACAAATTCATGACTTAACCCAGAGATCCCCAAACGTTTTAAGGTCATATGGCACCTTAATGTTCCAGTAGTTTTTTTCATTATGCACAGTAGTCCCAAAGACTATCAACATAACTACTTATGAAGTAGTTCATACACCTTAACAGATGTTTGTATCCAATGACTTAGCCATTTGAAAAATAATATATTGATACATAATTTAGAAGATATTATAAAAGTCACATTATATAATATAGTAATATATAACTATATTAAATATTATATAACTACAATGAAATACCATAAAATAATGTTACTACACAACTTCTTGAATGTCAGAATCAGATTAGACACTGGTACATTTTTCCTGTTTCACACTGATTTCCAGGTGGTATAGGTTTTTGTTTGTAGTAACTGCTGCAAACCAAGGTATACAAACATATGACATCATCAAAATTTATGTAGCAAAAAGTACAAAAGGTTTGCAGCCTGAAACTAAACCACTTTGAAGTAGTCTAAGAGATGTCAAATGTAGTTATATCTTCTTAGAAAATTTAAAATATCCCATAAAGTACTTTGAGAACACTGCAGTACACAGGGGTGCCTCAGCACACATCTTGAGAATCACAGACTTAAGCCATTCTCAACCTCATTACCCTTACCTACAAATCAGGGAAGCCATTTGTAAGAACACAACTAAATACTGAAACTTGAAAGTATTGAGACCAGCGAGTCTTGACCTTTAGTGCACATAAGAATCATGTTATTCTTTTTTTCCAAATGTAAATTACTGGCCTTCTATCCTCATAAATTCTGACTCAGTTGGAGTGGGGAGTGCCCCAGAAATCTGCGTTTTTAATCTTAGAAGATGTATACATATATGGTCTAAAGATTATACTTGATGGAAATCTACTTGAGACATAATGTTTATTATTCGGGGTACACTAATATGCCAGCAATTTAGAAAAGAGAGTTAACTTATGATATTTTTTTCTTACTGTGTAATGAGAGGAATGCTTGAAATGATTCCAGTGTGTCACTAAATAAATATATTTCATCCAGTTCCCTGAGTAATCAATTTATAGATTCTCATCCACCCCTACACAGGCCACCTGCCAGTACTTTGTTAAAGCAACTAACCTATAGGAAATTTGATCTTAGAACAAAAATATCCCTAGAAAGGAAAAAAAGATACTTTGTATAAAGTAAAATTATGGCTATTAAATTCTCCAAAGACCAGAAGGTAAGGGCAGCTCCAGTTGTGAAGGCCAGATTGGGCCTCCGTGTTGCCAAACTTGCTAAGCACCAGGGAAGTAGATTTTGCCTCATGAAGGATATTTGCCTACAGCATACTACCAATAATGGAAATTATATTAGATTATATAAAGTTGAGGTTTTTATTCTCCACAGAACTGAGAAATGATGAGAGAAACACTCTGGGAATTTTCCCTTTAGATTAAATATTTGAGTCATGGCTGTCTGAGACAATTACATCCAGCTCAAAAATTACTTTGCTATCTCAATCACGCTGAGAATAAAAGACACATTGGGTATCACAATTAAGACATGAAAATCTTATTTTCTGTGGGATTTGTATAGTTAAGAGGAAAAAAAGTATTGAATGGTATTTAACGTTTAAACTGAATTTACCTAATTCCATCTTGCCACGCTGATAAACAAGTTCACAGCCTTTCTGAGCTGATTAAAGATATTTTGCTAAAACTGTCCCAGTTCTAAGCAGGATCAGACAAGAGAAACAACCAAAGCCAACTGGGGAACTACTTTGTTGTTCTGCATCAAGGAGGCAAATCTGAGGCTTTCTAGCACTTTCTTACATTCGCTTTCCAACAGGTTTGAATCTCAAATTCTACAGATACATTATGGAGGACTTGGAGAACAGGGGTGTTGCTTATTTTGCAGGGTTTATTACCTTTCTCTTATTTTTGCCAGGGCCAGTGGTCATTTCTTATGGAGGCCACTCAACTTTCAGAGGAACTGATCAAAAGGGTGGAAATATTCCATCCATTCATAGCTCAGCTAGTCTGTAAGTGTGACTGGGTTGAGGAGACCACATCAACCATTGGATGATGCAATTTCTTTAGCAAGTTCCCTTTTTAAAAATGTGCCTTCACTCAGCTCTCAACTCCCAAAGCCACTATTTCCAAAACCACCTTTATGCCCAAGCCATTTCTATGTCTCCTCATTTTCCGTTTTAAGCTCCAGCCAAAGTCAGTAACTAGTATTTCTGGTACGCTATCTCTGGACCTTAATTCTGTGACAACCCCCATTCTGGGGGACTAGTTCATTCTGTCCTAACTTCTGTGTGTCAACAACTCACCCATTATCCAATGCTACCTGTTCTAGGAAGGCTTCTCAGACTCTCAATGACTTTGAGACAAAGTCCGTTTCCTTCTGTATGGAATCACAGTACTGGTCTCAATGTTTGCTTCACTTTCCTCCTAATATCATGAAAATGTGGGTACAAGTTGTATTTCTGTCTTTCTCGTTAGATTGCAACTTTTTAACAGATCAAATTTACTTTTGCATCCTTCTAATATGTAAAACAGAGCAAACAGCATACTATCAATGAATAGTAATTGAATCAATGAATTAAAAGAAAATAATAGGTGTACACTTAGCCCTAGAAATTCTTCAAAGATTCTCAACTGCTTAAGGTAGAAATGATTGAGCACTCCTGTTTTTGTGCAATAAAATATTCATAGAAAGAGAATGGGAGAGAAGTATACACTGGCATCACTGAACTCTGAGGTCAAGGGTAAGTTGTGGGAGAACAATGAGGCTGCTACAGGTAAGCTTTACCCTGTCTCTTTCTTTTGCTTAACACTTGGCACATGTAGGACTATTTCCCTCCATTCAAATGATTTGGATTAGTTACTTGGATTCCACAGAGCTCATCCAAGATGAAATCCTAAGATAGAGAAGGAGATGGCCTGCTTTTGGTCCATTGATATCTTGTCTATTTAAATTCAGAAAGAACCTAAGTTTCCTTCCTTATAACATGAAGGCCATGTAGCAATGATGAGCTGAAAGACAATTCTTTGCTTAAAAATAAAGATACTTTTATTGTAGAATGTGTAAATTGCATGTACATCAGAAACACTGTGGCTTGTTTCCAAAAGCTTTAAGCACCATATTTTCATACTGGTTTTTGAAAATCACTTAAGCCTGATTCATTGTTTTGATGGTGTATAAGAATAAATTCAGGCAATATGAAAGAATAATTAGAAGGGAATAAAAGAAATGAGAAACTCCTTAGAAAAACACATAGTATTTATATTAGGCAAGGATTGTAGGAGTTGGCTTATAGCTGCATTCTGTGAGTAAATTATTAAACTATTGGTAAATTGAAAAGCAGTCATGGTAGGAATATTTACATATACACATTGGTAAGTACTACAAATATTTTTTAAGAGATGGTTTAACCAGTATACCATAGATTACAGGCTAATCAATAGGCCAACCAATCACAATTAGCAAAAAGAGGGAGTAGATTGCAATGTTTTTTATGATGTTTTCCTTCCTCAACAACTACATTAAGGACAAAAGTGGTGACTACGTGTTTAAACAGTTAATGTTTGAGTCGAACACATCATGAATGTGTGGTTGTATTTAGAACAAGAGAGTGATAAGCCTTAGCTCTTCCAAATAAAGTAACAAATTAAACAAAGTAGGGACACCTTGTAGGGGGCATGAAAAGAAAGAAACATCTTGAGTCCCTTCCGGAGAAGTTTTGGGCTCCTGGCCAGACTTGTAAAGTAAATGAGCAATCCCATAAGAACAATGGCCCCCCAAAGTGTCACTGAGGTGTTTTGGTTACCCATAGAAACTAAAAGATCCAACTTAACATCGATTTTGGAGTTTTTTCTTTCTTTTCTTAAACCCAGTGGAAAATGCAGATCATGGGGAAACTGAGGAACTAAACTCTGAGCTATTCTAATTTTCCCCTCAGGGGTCTATCATGCCCATTGTAGCATTTCTTTCCCTTAATCAAATTGTTTCTGAATCCACCTATGCCCTGCCTCACTACTTCAGATTATCCCTCCTTTTGAGGACCAATGTATAATGTCTATGTATTGATCTGAAATTTCCCTTGTTTGAAATGTTCCCCTGCCTTTAAAAACCCCAGCTCATAAGTCATAGAGGAGTTCAGGCTTGAAGCATTACCTGCTCGGTCCCCTTGCATGGAGCCCTGCAATAAAAATCTTTCTTTCTTTTGCTGTAACTCTTGCCTCCAGTGTCTGCTTTTAATGTACCATGTGAGCAGACTCCAGTTTGGCTGGATAGCAAAAATAGCTTTTAATGAAAGACTTTTATTGATACATAATTTTAAAATGTTCCTCATGTAGTATATATTATTTCTTCAAAGAATATATGAAATGTAAACTTGTCCTTTTTTGTCAAATGTGGTTGGTTGTTACCATCCACATTGTCAATATCATCTTTAAACAGTCACAGAATATACTCAAACATGTCTTTAATAATACAATTCTCTATACCTTTAGGACAAAGAGTTCTAAGATGAACATGTTAAAAATGATAGAGTAAATTCACTAAGAGTCATAAAATCAAATCCTTTTATAATTTGTAGTTAACTATAGTTCTTTTAATATTATGCTTCAAATCCAATGACATTTCTGTGACAGTGAGAAGGGAGGTGACATATTTCATCACTGCTTTTGTTCTTTATGTCCCCCTCCCTTTCCCAGTAGTTATGCTGTTCCATACTTTTCATCACACTGACGTTGGTCTTGGCCATGTGACTTGCTTTAGCCAATGAATATAGATGAAATTGATAGTATGCTTGGTCTAGTTCAAGTTCCCAAGAGACATAATATATCTTTCTTGCATTCCTGCTACTGATCATGAGAACAATGCCCCTGAGGAAGCTGCTGCCCTTCAATCTCAGCTCTAGAATGAAAAACATGGCTCAAGTCTCTTGCCCACAAAGATATGGGGTTATTTATTTATTTTTTGTTGTTGTTAACAATTTTTTTTGTTAAATCATAACTGTGTACATTAATGCATTTATGGGGTATAATGCACTGATTTTATGTACAATTTGGAATGCTTACATCAAACCAGTTAACATAGCCTTTTGTTCATTTCTTATTGATTTGTTTGAGTTCTCTGTGGATTCTAGTTATCAGACTTTTGTCAGAAACATAACCTGCAAAAATCTTCTCCCATTCTGAAGGCTGTCTGTTTTATGTACTCTGCTCTTGGCTGTGCAGAAGCTTTTTAGTTTGATCAGATTCCAATAATGTATTTTTGGTGTTGCTTCAATTGCTGGGTTGGGGGGGTCCTCCTCATAAAATATTTTCCCAGGCTAATTTCTTCAAGCGTTTTCCCTGCATTCTCTTCTAGTATTTTTATAGTTTCATGTCTTAAGTTGAAATCTTTTATCCAGTGAGAATCAATTTTTGATGATGTGAAAAGTGAGGGTCCACTTTCAGTCTTCTACAGATTGCTAGCCAGTTTGCCCAGCACTATTCATTAAACAGGGAATCTTTCCCCCAGTGAATGTTTTTGATAGGCTTATCACAGATCAAATGACAATATGTGGCTGCGTTCAGCTCTTAGTTTTCTATTCTGTTCCATGCATCTGCCTTTCTATTTTCGTGCCATTACCATGCTGTTTTGATCACTATACATTTATAGTATAGGCAAAAGTCTGGTAATGTGAACAGAAGCTTCTCTGAAGAAGACAGGTGCATGGGCTACAAACACACACAAAAAATTCTCATCATCTTTAATCATCAGAGAAATGCAAATCAAAACCACTTTGAGATATCATCTAACTCCAGTAAGATTAACCCATATCACAAAATCTCAAAACTATAGATGTCGGTGTGGATGTGGCAAGAGGGAACACTGCCACATTGCTGATGGGAATGAAAGCTCATATTGCTTTTGTAGAAAGAAGTTTGGAGAATACTCAAGTAACTAAAAGTAGACCTGCCATTCAATCCTGCAATTCCTCTACTAGGTACATACACAGATGATCAAAAATCATTTTACAACAAAGACATTTGCACCAGAATGTTTACTGCAGATCAGTTCAGAAGTGCCAAGAAATGAAGGCAGCCCAAGTGCCCATCAACTCATAAATGGATTAACAAATTGTGGTGGGGCAGTGCCTGTGGCTCCAAGGAGTAAGGCATCAGCCTCATATGCCAGAGGTGGCGGGTTCAACCCAGCCTCAGCCAAAAAAACTCTGCAAAGCAAACAAATAAAAAATAAAACCAAAAAAACAAAAAAATTGTGGTGTACGTATATCATGGAATACTATGCAGCCATCAAACAATGGAGACTTTACATCTTTTATGTTTACCTAGATGGAGCTAGAACATATTCTTCTTAGTAAAGTATCTCAAGAATGAAAAAAAAAATTATACTTCACTAATATATAACCACCTATACATTCATACAAATGGTAAAACATAACTGCAGTCCAGAAAGGAGGGAAGAGAAGGGAAAAGGTGGGGGGAGGTTGGGAGAAGGAAGGGTATTTGGTGGGACCTTATCTAATGTGCATAATGCAATGGTACATTTCAAAACTATTGAGAATAGAGTATAAATGCCTTCCCATAACAAATAAGCAAACTAATGGCTATGTTAATCAGTTAGATGTAAGCATTCTACATCGCATATCAAATCAGTATGTTGTATCCCATAAATGCATTAGTGTATACAGTTATAATTAAAAATAAATCATAAATAAATGAAAAAAAAAGAAAAAAGAAAAACATGGCTCAGACTTGAATCCAACCTGTAATCAGAGAGGCTAGCTGACATCAACCAAACTCCAGGTAACTCACCTAGCTATGAGTGAACTCTAAGTGACTATCTTATGTCAGTGCGTTTGGGGGATAATTTATTTTTTATTTTTTGGGATAATTTGTTATACAGCAGTAGGGTAGCAATAACTGATTAATACATTTATAAGACAAAAGACAGATGTTGAAATTATTTGAAATTTTCTTCTTGATAGTGTATTTAAGTCAGTCTTGTATAGGTTTGGGCATTAGTAAGCAAACTGTTAAAAAAATTTTTAGTTTTTTTTTTTTTTTGTAGAGACAGAGTCTCACTTTATCGCCCTGGGTAGAGTGCCATGGCATCACACTGCTCACAGCAACCTCCAGCTCTTGGGCTTAAGCGATTCTCTTGCCTCAGCCTCCCGAGTAGCTGGGACTACA
>CAUYON010152730.1:0-27671 GCA_963573935.1 Arctocebus calabarensis | reverse complement strand
GATCCCCAACTGTGTAAGACCTGCCAGATAGATTCTGCTCTCTTAGCTGTAGTCACTTCCCCAACGAGTCAGGGATTCTCGAGGGAGACACTGTCACCACCTAGTTCAAACCCTCCATCTACTTCTCCCACACCTTCCTCTGTGTGTTCAGAAACCCCCAGGAGAGAGGCTGTCCCAAGAGCTTTTTCTGGTCCTACTGCGACCCCCAGAAGGCAACCATATCCTTCTTTGTGTCCGTTGGTTGAGACTGTGAGTGGTGAAAGGGGAAGTGTGCGAGTATACACTCCGTTTTCTCTAGCAGATTTAAAGAAAATTAAAGATGTTTCAGGAAATTTTTCTGATGACCCTGATAAGTACATAGATGTTCTCCAAGGGTTAGAACAAAGCTGTGGCCTCTCTTGGGGAGATATAATGCTACTACTAGATCAAACTTTAACATTTAATGAAAAAAACAAGTCCTGGATGAAGGTAGGAAGTGGGGTAATGATTTGTGGTTCATGTCCCGCACTGATGGCAATATGTCTCCTGGAGACGGGGACAGATACCCCACGGGAAGACAGGTAGTTCCCCTTCAGGATCCCAAAGGGGACCCTGAAAAAGAAGGTGACTGGTGGCGTAAACATTTTCTAACATGTATCCAAGAAGGTTTACGTTGGTCCAAGAAAAAAAGCCTGTGAATTATTCCAAGTTGTCTACTATTTGCCACCAGCAAAACGAGAGTCCCTCAGCATTTCTTGAGAGGCTTAGGGAGGCAATGAGAAAACACACTCGATTGACACCTGACTCCATAGAGGGTCAAATTATTTTAAAAGATAAATTTATCACTCAAGAGGCTCCAGACATTCAAGGAAAACTCCAGAAATTGGCTCTAGACCCAGGTCATAACCTGGAGAATCTGCTTAAAATAGCCACTGTGGTCTTTTATAACTGAGATCAGGAGAAAAGGGGGAAAAAAGAGAGAAGGGACCAAAAAAGAATGACGACCCTAGTAATGGCACTCCGACAAATGAGCACCTTCCAGAGGCAGAGGGGGCAGGATGGCTTGTTCCCCTCCTGGGTTCTCTCTGCCAGGAGGTTTGGTTTTTGTTGTTGTAATTTTTGTTTCTATAGCTAAATTCTGACTTACCACTGATCCTGTGGTCCGTCGATTCATTCTTCAAATCGCCGAGACCAAGAACCTGAAACTCTGGTATCAAGAACAAACTTGATTTGTATGTTTCTAAGCAAATGGCACAATGACTATTTTGAGGATAGAATCTGAACTTTATTTATTTCCAAATCCTCTGTGCTTTAGCATTTGATACCAAAAATGAATGCTGAGTTGAATCGTATTGCCACATTTGCATGTGGCTGCAGTGGTGAGGGGGAGCTTATGTGTCCAGAGGGGAGAGAGTGGCACTAGGGTTGTCAGTGCCCCTCTGTGTCAGTGCCCCTCTGTGTCAGCCTTCATGCCCGTCACTCTGCAGATGGTAATCAACCTGGATTGCTCTATCTTTTCATCTTCATAATAATTCTGTGAAATAAAGTGTCACAGCCCAGGAACTGAAAGTTAGGAGACTTAGGGTCATATATCCAGTGAGCTTAGAATCTCATCTACATGCTTCCCAACACTGGGCTCCTTCCCCTCCTGATGGTTTCACAATAATCCTCACCATCTTCTCTGCCCATTTATAAATCCAGTTACTTAATTATGTGTTAGTTTAATGAACAGTCAACAAATATTTATGGAAAAACACCTCTCCCCCAAGTGCCACACTCTCCGCAGGGTAGTAACCAAGGACAAGCAAGGACCCTACCCTCAGGAAACTTCTACCCACCTTGGGAGAGGATTCAGACCATCTAAACAGGGTTCAGATGGTTGATCTATAAAATATCTAAGTTGGGAAAATCATTCAGGAATGTGGCACCTGTCAGGTAAAGCCTTCCTGGAGAGGGAACATTTGAGCAGAGACCTGAAGAATGTCCTTTTAAGTGGTTTCAGCTGACATATCCTCCCTCCTTTCCACAATACACTCTTTTGTTTGTTCCTGAAATTGACCCACAAAATATTCTAAGCCACCCCCAGGCCTCCTGTGAGGATCAGTTTTGAAAGCTGGATTTACAGATTAGTAGGAACAGATCCCAGCCTGCCTCCCTGCCAAAGCCCTGTCAGCACTTGCAGATGGTTTTTACAGATTGCTGTTTCTTATCTGTCTGGCTGGCCCTCTCAGCTCAAGGCTGAAACAGCTTATTGGAGGTACATGATTGGAAAGGAATTTCCAAGCAGCTTTATTCAGCAAGTGGTTCCTGTGGCTTTCCTCCTGGAGAACACTTGGCTTATGTTTTTTATTTCCCTAGACCTCTGTCCCTGTGGAGAAAAGAACTACAACTGCCTGGGTATCTCCTGTGCTCTGAGCCCTGCACCTTACATACTTATCTGAACATGCCTCTAGTTGTGACACTATGGATAATTACCTTTTTATATTTGGTGACACAGTCTTGCAAGAGAACACACAGATGGCAATTGATCTTTCCTCTACAGAGGTATTTATTTGTAAGGAATGGGCTTTAGTTCATCACAGATACATATGGAGGCAGCACAGTCACTACTAAACTCTTAATTCAATATTAGACTGATATAAGAGAAATACTGGGCCTAGACAAGAAGGACACTAACTAGCTGGTGAAGGAGAAAAAGCACCAAGTGTGAAGTCAGATGGACCTGGATTCTGCACCTGCTTTACCACAGCAGTATGATTCACAAGGATCCTTGAACGTCCCTAAACCTTGGTTTCCCCATCTAAAAGACAGTGTTAATGCTGCTTAAAGAGGTTTAATGTGGTCTCACCAAAACATAGCAGCATAATGATTATGTCCAAGAAGGAGAAGAGGAGATATTTACCTTGGAAAATTTGCTGCTACCCAAGGTCTAGCTATCAATTTTTTTACAATAATAACGTGATTTTTCAACCCACCAAAAATCCATCTGTTTTTAAGGACAGAATCCCACCAAGCTCATTAGACAGATGAAAAACCAAAAGATCTCCTTTTAAAATGATAAGAAAGACTAGAATTGTGACACAAATCTCAAGGTCACCAACATTTCCATCCCTCCATCCCCTATTGAATGCACATAAGAAGCCAAATTATCATCAGAAGAACTACTGGTGCACGTGGGATCAGAACACAAAGAATTCAATGAGATACCTGCATAAAGTGTCTGGAACGATGATGTCATTATCAAACTCCTCTCCTGGGCAAGGCCTCCAAGGACATTGGTAATTGGCCTCCACCCTCATCTGCTTCCCTGGGTTTTCTCTGGTTGCCTCATTCTTTCTCTTAAAGAAGCTAACACAGTCAATTGAGTTTCTTCAAATCTTTTAGACCCAAGAAACATCTTGTTATTGTTGTCAGAAATGGCTTTGCATCACCTTGTTTTGATTTCCTAATGTTAATTTTATAATTGAGGAAAATGTAAGGTGCATGGGGCACATGAACTAGAAACTCTGCAGGGAGCAGCAAATGACCAGAAACCCCCATATCCATTTCTTATCAGATGTTTGTTCTGTTTCTTTGCACGCTCTTCAGCCCATGAGATACTGCAAAAATTGGATGTTGAGGAAAAAATAGGAATGTACAGCAGTAAAGACAAAATATGCAGAGAGGTTTTTATCAAGATGCTGGTAGCTGCCAGAAGCTGAGTGAAGAGTTGGTGAGCAGAGGAGTCTGGAGGTGCATCCTGAGCCCACGTGGCTCCCTGGATGATGTAGATGAAGAGTGACTCTGTGGGGACAGTGTGGAAGCTCAAAAAGATTTTTAAGCTAAGTGCAAGGAATTTTAGAGTGCCTAGCCACAAAATTCTTCTATCTTCCAGTTAGGTTTCCATGTGAAGTTGAGGTGTCTTAACACAGCACACACATCCACATGTTTGTCCCCAGTAATACCAGCTCTTGCCCCTTCTACGTATAAATATTTGACCCCAGGATCACTGAATTACTTGTAATTCTATAAATAAAGCTACTATTTCATATCTTTCTGCTTATGCTTTTCATGTCCTCACTTTTTTACTCAACCTCCCCTTGTTATTTGAGACTCCCTGGGCCTGCCCCTCTTCTTTGCCTGGGTGAGACCAAGACTTCCTATGGGGGCTTCCCTCACCTGCAGACACCCCTTGCCATCTGCATCACGGCACTAGCTCACAGAGCCCTGGCCATCCCTGCCCCTCATCACCACTCTCACCTCTGCTTCCACCAGGCTCAGAAAATGGAGGGAAAGGACCACATTTCAATCAGTATTGTAGCCACAGGAGTTTGGCATCACAAAGCATTTAGGACCACATGATTTCAGTTTTTAGTTCAGTTCCTAATAAATTTATCTGTTCCAGTTAGGAGTAAGGTGGAGTAAATTCACATCAGCCTATCTCTCCCATCCCTGGACAGACCTCAGGGAGTATCTGTGTGAACTCTGGAAGCAAGAGCAGCAGGCAGAATGAGGACAATAATGACTAGAATTCAAAAGACCTCCGAACTGATGGGTGGTTTACAGTCTTTCCCTCCACTATCCCCTGGCTGGAAAACATACTAGGACAACAAGACACCAAACTAGCAAAAGTCCTCTAGTTCCGGCTTGAGGAATAGTAAAAAGGCTCTTAACACTCAAAGAGAGTGATGAAATCCCTGGGGTATCATTTTTCTCTTTTTCTGCTCTTTTCTTCCCCAATCCTCAAGCAATCCCATGGCTTCCCTGGCAGTGGGGAATAACAGAACCCACAGAAATCAAAACTCTGAAGTAGGGAAGACCCTCTCCACTTAATCAAGCTATGATTCCTAACAAGGTAAGGCCAAACACTATTGTTTTTTGTTTTTTGTTTTTCCTCTCTGGGTTTTCCCATCTCTTGCACCTGAATGTGGGCACAGTTCAAAGCAAAATAACTAAGACACAAGCTTTCTACCTGGAGGACCCAAAATGAGCTCTAGGGAATGATAAAGTACTCAGTAAACATCAGAGAGCGGGGAACTCCCCATGGTTGCATCTTAACTCTTTACCTCACCCCTGACTTATACATACATGAATGTGTTCCCAAACAGAGATACCACCATCCCAGATCCCAGAGAGATCCCTGGGTCACACATTTGCCAAACAGACCCAAATACTACTGCAAGGGATTTAAAAACTGAACTGACAGAGGATCCACAGTCATAGAACATGGATTGGAACTTGTAGACTAAGCATAACAAGGTTGACAGCTTGCTAAAACAAAAATGCCAAGATGTTCCACAAGAATTACACAGGACCCTACATTTACTAGCATGATATTCAAAATATCAAGGCTACAATTATAATTACTAAGCATACGAAAAACTAGTAAAATCCAAACTCATATGTGAAAAGATAAACAACAGAGGCCAATGCCAAAATAACACAGCTGTTGGAACTATCTGAAAAGACATGAGAGGCAAAAATGCACCAGCAAGAAATCACAAATATTCATGAAACCAATAGAAAAATAGAACTCCTCAGCAAAAATATGAAAAGATCCAAAGAAAAACAAGTGGAAATTTTTCTACTGAAAAACACAATAAGCAAAAGGAAAAAGAGGAGTAGGGTAGGAAGAGGAAGAAGAGGGAGGAAAAAGAAGAAGGGGAGGAAATGGACGGGAGGGAGGAGGAAAAGGTGAAAAAAAAAATGGAAACAAAATACACCAAAAAACCTCCCTGGATCAGTTGAATAGCATAAGGGTTGTAACAAAGAAGAGTTAATTAATTTAAAAATGACCAGAGAGCACCTCAGCATCAACCTTTGATACAATAAGAAAAGCTGTGACATTGTGTCATTAGACGTTCATAAGACAAATGGTTGAAAATTTTCTAAATCTGTCCTGCACCTACATGTCCAGTGAGCTCAGGGAATCCCAAATAGGATAAACAAAAGAAAACCCACACCCATGACACATTGTAATCAAACTGCTGAAAGCTAAAGACAAAGAAAATGCCTTAAAAGCAATCAGAGAAAGATGTTATTACCTACAGGCAATGAAAATCCAAATGGCTATGGATTTCTCATCAGAAACCATAGAAACCAGAAAGAAGTGGAACATTTTTAAGAGCTGAAAGAAGAATTATCAATTAAAATTCTATGTTTAGGAAAAATATCCTTCAGGAACAGATGAAAAAAACACACTCTCAGATGAAAAAAAAAAAAACAAAGAACATTCATGGCCAGAAGATCTACTCTAAAAAAATTATTAATAAATTTCTTCAGACAGAGGGAAATGAGAGCAGAAGGAAACTTGGAACATCAGCAATATTTGGACAAGTCTAAGAGATGATTTTTTTCCTCTTGAGTTCTTTAAAATTTGTGTGACAGTGGAAAGCAAAACTTAAAACATTACCGAATTTTTTAATGCATGTTGATGTAATATTTAAGACAACTATAAAATAAAGGGAGGAGGGACAACAAAGGGATGTGGATAGTGATAAAATATCTACATTTTACTCACAATGGTAAAATACTGATTAAAAGCACACTATAAAGAGTTAAGTGTGTATATTATAATTCCTAGAACAAGGTTTGGGGAACTATGGTCCATAGGCCAAATGTAGGCCATCATTTATTTTTTGTAAGTAAAGATTATTGTGACACAGCTATGATCATTCATTTACATATGGTCTAATACTCTAATGGCAGAGTTGTATATGGCACATAAAGCCTAAAATATTTACTGTCTTGCCATCTAAAGAAAAAGTTTGGTAACCCTCTAGAACAAACACTTTTAAAAGTTATACAGAGAGATATACTAAAGTCACTACAGACAAACTAAAGTAAAATACTGAAAATTGTACAAGTAACCAAAAAGAAGATAGCAAAGGGAAAAGCGAGAACCAAAAACTGAACAACAAAACAAATAATTAAAGGACAAACATATAACCTAAGGTATTAATAATTACATTAAATGTAAATGGTATAAAAGAATCAGAAATATAGTGTCTGAATAGATTAGAAAAGCATGATACAACTTCAAAGAGAAACTCATTCAACTATAATAATATATGTAAGTTGAACAGAAAGGATGAAGGAAAGGTATATTTGAAGACACTAATAAAATAGACAGCTGAATTTGTTACATTAATATCAGATGACGTGGAATATTAACAGTGACAAAAAATGTATAATAATTATGCTCTGCACCCGTAACTCAGCAATTAGGGTGCCAACCACATACATTGAGGCAGACGGGTTCGAACCCAGCTGAGCCTGCTAAACAACAATGACAACTACAACAAAAAAAATAGCCAGGCATTATGGTGGGGGTGTGCCTGTAGTCCCAGCTCCTTGGGAGGCTGAGGCAAGAGAATCACTTAAGCCCAAGAGTTTGAGGTTGCTGTGAGCTGCAACCTCATGGCACTCTACCCAGGGTGACATAGTGAGACTCTGTCTCAAAAAAAATAAATTGTATAATAATTAGATAATAATTTATGGGATGCAGCTAAAGCCATCCTTAGAAAAAAATTTATAACATTAAAAGTTTATGTTTAAAAAAAACAAAGTTCTCAATAACTTATGTTTCCATACCATAAAAAAGTAAAATAAATCTAAATCCATCAGAAGATAAGAAATAATACAGGTATAACAGCAGAAATTAATGATATTTAAAGTAGGAAATATTAGAGAAAATCAATTGAAACTGATTCTTTGAAAAGATCAATAAAAATGATAAACCTCTAGCAAGACTCACAAAGAAAAAATAGAGAACACAAATTACCAGTAACAGAAATAAAAAATAAATGTCAATACAGACTCTGCACATCTTGAAAGGACACTAGGACAACACTACAAATAACAGTATGAACATAAATTCAACAACTTCTTTGGAATGGACCAATTGTTTGAGAACCAAACACTACCCATATCCACCCAAATGAAACAGATGGTCTAAATAGTCACATAACTATTACATTAATCAAATTTATAGCTTAAAATTTCCCACAAAAGGAAAATCCAGGTCCAGAAGATGCCTCCTATAAGTTTTGGAAAATGTTTAAAGAAACAACACCACAAATTCTACACAATCTCTTCAAAAAATAGAAGAAGAGGGAGTATTTCACAACTACTTTTGAGCCAGCAAAACCTGATAGCAAAATCAGAGTAAGACAGTATTAAAAAAGAAAACTATCGACCAGTAATTTTCTTGAACATAGACATAAAAATCCTCATCAAAATATTAGCAAATCAAATTCAGTAGTTCATAATTGTATAACAAAAATATAATTTTGGTGAGAACTCTAATAAAGCAAAACTACCATGACCAGATGACATTTGTCTCATGAATTCAAACCTTATTCAATATTCAAAAATAAATTAATGTGAACAGTCAGCAGTCTAAAGAAGAAAAATGATTACATCAGGTGATACCAAAAAGTCATGTGACAAAACCCAGCATCCATTCACGATAAAAACTCTCTGCAAACTAGAAATGAAAGGAAATTTTCTCAACCTGAGAAAGGTAAGCCACAAGAAATCTACAGTTAACATCATAATTAATAGTGAATACTGAATGCCTTCTCTTTAAGATCAGGAAGAGACAAAAGTATCCATCCTCACTACTATTTAGCATCATACTGAAAGTACTAGCCAGTGCAATATGGCAGAAAAAAGAAATAAAAGGCATGTATATGGAAAAAAAAATAAAACTGCATCTACTTTCACATAAAATAATTTTCTATGAAGGATAAAAAACAAACAAGCAAAAAAGAAAAAACCCACAAAAAAACCTACTAAGGGAGTTTAGCAAAGCCATAGGATATAAAACCAAAATACAAAAATCAATCAGATTCCCATATACTACCAAAGAACAATTGGAAATTAAATTTTTTTTAAGTTTACACTAGCTCCCCCCAATAGTAAATACTTAGATACCTAAGTATCTAAGTACCTTAGATACCTAAACCTAACAAGATAACTATGGTAAGAGTCAACAAACTTTCTGCAAAGGGCCAGATAGTAAATATTTTAAGCTTTGTAGGCTACTACAACCCCTGTTGCATATTCTCTTCATTTTTGTTTTGTTTTATGTTGTGCTTTTTTTGGTAACCTTTTAAAAATGTAAAAAAAAAAAATGCTTCTTAGCTCACTAGTCTCATAAAATATGCCTAGGCTTATAGGTTTTAGTTTGCAAACCCCTGATTTATAGGATACACATGCTAAAAACTATAAAATTCTAGTTCAAAGAAGACCCAAACAAGTGAGGAGGCACACTATGTTCATGGTTTGGAAGACTTAACATAAATAAATATGACAGTCCTCCCAAAACTGATCTATAGGTTAAACACAATACCAAGCAAAATCCCAACAGAACGTTTTTGCAAATATAAACAAGCTGATTCTAAAGTTAGGAACTAGAAAAGCTAAAACTGTTTTTCCTTAAGGTATAAAGTTGGAATAATTGCACTATTCAATTTTAAGGCTTATTATAAAACTACAGTAGTAAAGATAGTATCATCCTGGTGAAGGGACAGACAGATTCAATGAAGAAGGGTAATCTTTGTGACATATTGTACTGTACAATTCAATAATCTATATGCAAATACAAACTTCAACCTTATATTAAAAATAGCTCAAATATATTAACTTAAATATAAAACCCCCAAGTCATAAAACTTTTAGAAGAAGCAGGAGAAAATTTTTGCATCCCAGAGCTAGAAAAAGACATACATCAAAAACACAAACTGCAAAAGAAAAAATTGATACATCTGCTCCAACAAATTTTCTTTAGCATCACTTCACTAAATCAAAAGGACGTTCATGGGAAATTAAACAAAGTGGATATCAGTGTGATTCTGGGCATTGTCACACACTCATGTGTATTATCCCTGAGACACAGACTGTCAGATGTTTTCTCAGGCAGTGACTGCACACCTAGTATTGAGCCACTGTCAGAAACGGACCTTTCCCGGGTACAGTCAGTAGCAACCCAGTCATTTTGTCAAGAAAGGCAAAAATTAGCCACGCAGAGGAGAAACACTTACCTAGGAAAATAATAACTTAGCAATTACATTTTTATAATGCAATTTGAAAGTATCATTTCCTCCTGAAAATCTTACTCTCTGAAATTTCTTGCATAGAAGTTAATTTAAAATACCACATCACTTTCCTTCATCTGTGAATTACCTTTGAAGAGAATTTTCAAAACCTTGACCACCGAGCTTTCTCATTCAGAATGGGTATGTGTGTGTGTATGCATACACACATATATATTACATCCTTCATATCTTTCCTACTAAGAGGCAGAAGAAAATCTCTTAAATTTTACAGTAAATTGGGGAAAACATGTATATACTGACACAGCCTCTTCCAGATGGCAAGAGAATACCTATAAAAGGGATACATACACACTTAGAGGTGACCTATTCTTGACTTGTTACTGAGCTCTATTTATTTTTGCTATCAAGCACATTAAATTTCAAAGCTTGAATGTATTTATTAAACATTCAGTTTATAGATTCACAGCTTCTTAGCCATCACGTGATCTGGACCTGCTCTCTGGCACAGCTGCCTACACCTGGGGCTCTGCTGTGCCCACCTGGCCTCTGTTCTTCCTTTCAACCTGATTAAAATGAATAGGAGATAAAAAGAGGAGGAAGTAAGTTCTGGTAGACAGGTTAGTGAGAGAGAGAGAAATGGGAGGACAAATGGTGGTTAGAAAAAGGATTAACCCAGGTGTATTTTAACTGAACTTTAACTTCTGGAAGTTTCAACCGATATAGCTGAAGAGATGTCTACTCTGGAGTGAAGTTTACGGCAGTGACCATGGGAAGACACACAAGGATGAACCGTACTGCCTTGTAATGAACTTTTGATGCGTGTGCCCTGGTTGCTAGGTATGTGTGAAACATTCTCTCCTTGGGTCAGAGATTTTACTACCTTTCCAATGGCTGTGGATTTCACTGTTATAACTGATGAAAAACATTTGTGCAGTATTCAAAGCGCTGACTGAATAACAGCTCATAACAAGAAGCCACGTTTATAGGGGAAAATTGGAGCAGTCACTCCAGGCCAAACATCCCACACCAGCCCAGATCAGAGGATGAAAGTGGTAGAGTCCAAGTGCCAGGCCTAGGAGGCCAACTCAGGGCAGGAGCCACAAAAGCCGGAATGTTCAAGACAGAGAACTTGTCCCAAGATGTGCTCTGCTCACATGCTCACTGGGACCTGCCATGGTGAGGGAGACAGAAGCATCCCGAGTACTTTGGAGAGCCAGAGAATTTCATTTGGCCAAACTTAGGGTATCACGGTTAATCTTGTTGTGCCCTTGCCTAGAGCCAGTAATTTAAAAGTGGAATTTATTTGGCGGAGCATGTGGCTCACTGAGTAAGGCACCAGCCCCATATACTGAGGGTGGCGGGTAGGAACCCGGCCCCACCCAAACTGCAACAAAAAAATAGTCGAACACTGTGGCAGGCGCCTGTAGTCCCAGCTACTTGGGAGGCTGAGGCAAGAGAATTGCCTGAGCCCAAGAGCTGAGGTTGCTGTGAGCTGTGACGCCATGGCACTCTACCGAGGAGGGCGACAAAATGAGACTGTCTCAAAAAATAAAAAGAAAAAGTGGAATTTATTGGATTTTAAGCTGAAACCAAAAGACTAGATGAGTTCTGCCATACTAGCAAAGGGAGGCATGAAGAAATGAGAGAAAGTACAAGGTAGCAGGAAGAAAAAAGAAGAGAAACACAAGGCTTATTTACCACTTAGTACATGTGCGTCCTTGTACTAAGACTTGCGACTTCCCATTGCTGTGGTCAAGACAAGACAGAATTAATCTCACTCTCTCGTGACTTCTTACAGAAGAATGCACCGTTCAAACTGGGACGGTTTGAGTGGGGTTTTTTGTTGTAAGTAACCTTTTTTGTGTGTATTTGTGGTTTACAACTTGATGCCATGAGATTCACACAAGTAGGAAAAGGTAAGCCCAGGGAACTTACATAACTGCATTAAGTGAAGAAAGCTCCACATTATGAGATGAGACAAAGGCATACAAAGTTTATTAGACAAAGGCTCAGTGCCTGTGGCTCAACGGGCTAAGGCACCAGCCACGTACTCCTGAGCTGGCAGGTTCAAATTCAGCCTGCCCGCCAAAGAACAGTGACGGCTGCAACCAAAAAATGGCCAGGCATTGTGGCAGGAGCCTGTAGTCCCAGCTACTTGGGAGGTGGAAGCAAGAGACTCACTTGAGCCCAGGAATTGGAGGTTGCTGTGAGCTGTGATGCCACAGCACTTTATCCAGGGTGACAGCTTGAGGCTCTGCCTCAAAAACAAAAGCTTATTTGACAAAATAAGTGTTGAGTGGTTTTTAATTTTGTTTTTCAATAGCAGCAGCAGTTCTTTTGAAGCAAAATGGTCAAGAAAACCATTGAACAAAAATAGATAAAAGTATGACTATGCTCTGAGAGACTATATGAGTTTCCTAAACAAGAAAGAGAGCTGATGATAGGATGATAAAACAGCCAAGAACTCAGGTGTCTCTCCCACACACACACCCAAATTCTTCCTACCCTTTATGGAAACCTAATAAATCTTCTCAATTCATGTCTCATCTCTCCAGGGAGATCATAAGCCTGTTTAGAAGCAAATTTCAAATCAAACATACTTTTATTTTAATCCCTTACCACATACAGACAGAGACTGACACATACACCAAGACTCAATAAAGATCTGTAGGCAAATCCTGGGAATTTTTCATTCAGATTGATAGTTACAGAGCAATCAGAAGCTTGTAAAGTTGTATGATGGGGGTGGGACATTTTGTGCCTCTATCGGAGTGTGCAGCCTTCTTTTGAAGGAGGGGGTCGTGCCTCTTCTCTATGGGAGCAGCATGTTGTGATCGATCCCCAGGTACAGGGACAGGGCTCAGGGTCTCTAGTCATGTCAAACAGCATTATTCCCAGTTGTGCACGCATGGAGGTGCCACTCCAGAATGAATATATAAGATGAAAAAGAATCGCTCATTTTGTGTACGAAGCTAATACAAAACCAGCCAAGATGGAGGATTACAATTTGCTAAGAATGAGGAATTTGTTCTTTAAAACTTGATGTAGTCTAATATTGTTGCTATCATTAATTATATAAGCATGTTAATTATATGTTGTGACCCAGAAACCAAACCTCAGAAGAGCAGACCCATAGTGCCCCAACACAGGACCTCTCCCAAGGCAAAGGGAGAGAAGGCACTGTGAAATCGACAGACACACAGTGTTTTGACCTGTGAGAGAGGTCATGGTATCAGCCCCTACTGAGGCTAACAGGCTCCAAACCAACCTGATTATTCAAGGCCTCTTTATTAGGAGTTTTGAGGGTGTGCATATACAAGGCAAAAAGTGAAAAGGTAATAGTTTTGTGTGTCAATTAAACAGGCAGTCCTTTGTTCAAGGAAAAAAGCCATCAGGCTGAAGGACAGAGGAGTGCTAAACTACAAAGCAAAGAATACTTTGGACAGGATTAAAATGAGGGAAACTTATAGACTATAGGTAAGATAGCTGTAGCGGCAGGGTAGTTATCAGTTGACTTCCAGCTTGATTTATATCCTGTCTCCAAGCTGCTGATCTCCATCTAGACAGTTCCCAGACTATTTTTTCATCTACTCTGCCGGACATTCTAACCACCCCCCTCACCACCTCAGGCATGCAAGGGGCTGAGGCTTTGGTCCATTTTCCCACAGGAGTCCTTGGGGACACCAGCCTACTCTAGCTTTGACCCACAATTATATGAGAGTAATTGGTTGGTTTTGTAACTCCTTGACCTCTCCTTTTACTTTTATAGAACCTGATCAGCCTCAGTTTAACTCAGTGAACATTTATGGCATGCTAGGCACTTTGCCAAGTGCTGGGATACAGAGTTCCTTGACTTGAAGATACAGATAGGTACTCTTTCCTGTAAAGAATAGGAAAAATGCACCCCTATCTTCAAGACGCAAATGTCTCTTCAAAAAACGGTTTAGCTAATTTCAGTGCGAGGGTCTAGATGCTCCACTTCACATAGGGTTGGATACCAAACACGTGCTCCCTGAGTATCTGGTGGAGAATGAGGGAAGACTAGAAGCACACCTAGGTGGTGTGGGAGTACAGAGGAGAAACAAGTGCCATCCAAAGTGGGAGCTGATTGTCAGAAAAATCATATGGTAGAAATGTAATGAATGCAAAACAAATTGATATATTTTAGAGCACTTTGCCTTATGTGTTAGAATGTTTTGCAAAAATACTTTTACAAGAAACATCTCATTTATACTCACAGCTCCAAATAAGGAAGGTATAATCCTCCCTCACTTACCATATAAACTAACAGAAGAGTAAAACAGGCCAAGATCTCCCAGTTAGCGAAAGTCAGAGCTGGGACACAAACCTGTCTTTCTTTCTTTCAACACTACGGTTTATGTATTGTTCAGAAGCCCATGCTGCCACCACAAGTTGACAAGATTCAGATCTCTACTTGGAACCTTCAAAATACATTTCTACTACAGTCTTCTTGCTGCCCGTAAGGTGGCATTTCAACTTCCAAGATAGAAGGATGGGGATTCTTACAAAATTTCTGGAACCATAACCATGGCTCTCTGTCCCTGGCCCTAACACATAGAAAAACAAATGGTGAAAAGGAAAACAATAATAGTAAAATAATAATATTAATAAAGTAGTAGGCCAAGATCTTTAACAAAAACTCATTAAATGAATGCAAAATGGTCATCAGTTCCAAACACAGGAAAGTAATTTTAGCACAACATTAGAGGCAACACTGTCATCATCCACATATGTCATTTTCAAGTGCAACTTCATCAATTAACTACTTTGTGCAAGTGTCTACGAGCATTGCATCCCTATATTTCCTTGAATGTAAATGAGCACTAACTTCGGCTGCTAATGAGAACTATGAGCATAAAGGCAGCACCAAAGCACGACATTGCATTTATGAAATGGCTATGTATATTTGTTTAATTATCTGGTTAATTATGGAGTCATAAAATCAGAATGGGCTTGGAAGTTAAAGAGATAGGAGGGAAAATGCAATTAATAATCCTCTATTCCTTAACAAAAGAAGATTCACTTGTGCATACTTGCTGCCAGAGGTTTGCACCTCGTCAAATCTAAATGAACCTGCTTTCTAAAACCCTGGAAGACTTCATTCCTTTTGGGAGGGGTAGGAGAAAGAGCAGTGGGCTAGAAGTGGGTCCAGAGGTGTAACTCCACCTTGGAAGAGTGTCCCCCTTCCCTTGTTCCTTTCTTTCTCCCTTCCCACATCCACAGGTTTCCAGCCAGAGACAAGGACCCTCCCATTCAGCCCGCTCTCCTTCCTACCACAGCCCCTCCATCCATTCCTCTGCAGCTCAGTCAGGGCTCACCTCCCCCGGGGCTGTGGCCACCACCTAATCAGCCTCCCTGTCTCTGGCCTTTCTGTGGACTCCAAGGTAGTCCTCCAAGACACAAATCAGTCAAGTCACCCTCACTCTGGAAACCAGTTTCCCACCACCCCAGAGTAACTGTGAGTGAGAATTCAAGGCCTTCACAGCAGCGTGAGCACACACAGCATTTACCCTATTTCTCTTCTTTGAGAACGTGCTATAAATAACTAAATGACAATCACAATACTAACCATTTCATATTTTTGAAGTGAAGCTCTCTTATATTTCTTATGTACCAACAATGGAGTAGAAAAGTTCATTTTTCCCTGGCGAAAATAATGTTATTATTAGACTGATGGTATATTTTTAGAGTCAAGAAAATGAGGTACAAAACTAAAATAGGAAAAAATGTTGCTCCACTTATTAGGGAATAAGAATGGTTTCTTAACATTTTTTTAAAATAGCACGAACTTAAAGACAGGCATGAGTTTCTGTCCCAATTCTAACACTTTCTAGCTCTTTGGCTAAGTTATTTAACTTGCTGAACCTCATCGTCCTCCTTTGCAAATTGGATATAATAATACCTGCCTTACAGCATTATTCAAAGAATAAAATTATTACATACAAGGAGAGCACATGTGCAAAGGCAAGGTCTAAATGAATGGAATTCATAATAATGGGGATTATCATTAATGATGTCAAATATTATTTCCTACCATGAAATCATTGCCTAAATATCATATTGTTGGTTTGCCACAGTTGACATTATCTGTGGCTATTGTAAAAGAAAATGCAGTTGAATGAAACGTCAACAGAACTCTGGCTATTTAAAACATAAAAACACATTTTTTACATTCCAATTTTAAAAAGAAATTCTATGTCCTAGCCAAGCATCCCTATTTCAAGTAATTATAGAAATTTCACATTTGCTTTTGAAAGAAAAATGTTTAGCTGTTCTATTAGAAATGAATATGATGGGGCTGGATCTGCATTTAATATTTCTTGGAATCAGAATGAAGGGCATAATTGTGCTGCATATTAAATTTAATGAAAGTCAGATCGATTTTCATCCTTAAGTCCTTTATCGCCAATCTTCTTGGACAAGAAGCAGATGAAACTCTTCCCAAGCTTGCCCTATTCCACTTCCATTAATCAGCAAACAAGACAGAATTGGCTGTTTAAATTATCCGTCACTGGTAGAACGAGGGGTTATTAGCACACTACATGCCAGAAATCATGGAGACAGCGCGGGTAGCCTTCTCAGCCAATCAGAGCATGGCACTTGCCCAAAAGATGTTGTCATTTTAAATTAATCAGCCTTTTCTCCCCTTACATTACCAGGGCCAAATGTGGGCAGAGGCAGAAAAAGGAGTGCATGTCCAGTTGATTGAATATTGTGGACATGTGACCATTGCAATTGAGGTCTGAGCTCTGCCTGATGCTACACATCCTAGGGAGAAAAGGCAAGAGGGGAGAATGAGGGAACTTAATTACAACATGCTGTAGCCGCTCGTGGAGCTGCCCGGGGAGGGAGACCTAATGGTGTCAACGCAATTACTGATCTTCACACACATTTGAAAATAACAGACTGTGACAAGGACACAATTGCTGTGTTGTCATCTCATCTGCACTTCGATTTGACATACTGGATATCAATGCGGAATTGAATTAGAGAAAGAGATTGCACGGCAATTTCCCGGCCTGGCTTTCTGATTTCTCTGGCAGCCGAAGGAGAGCAGGCCCCAAAGTCATCCCAGCAGCCCAGCTAGGCCTTTCCCCGCCCCAACCCCACTCTACCAGCTTCAGGCACTCCTAAAACCATGACAGTTTCATACCAGTTCCTTGGCTGGCAACATTCAAGACACACAGCAGCTGAAAAGAAGGGAATGCTTGTCACAAACACTCCTTGGAGCTGCACTCACAGGACTCCTGGCCTCTCTCCCATTTGTACTGTATCTTGATCACTTACCATTTTAGGAATTAATCCCTTAGCCATATGGACTTGGGCAAGTCTCCAAACTGTTCAGATTCACCCTTCCTGAATCTCAATCTTTCCATCTGTAATTTGGGGTTAAAAGGAGCAGGCAGGCTAGATCAGAATCACCTGGAAAATTCTTTAAAATGTATAGTCCTAGGTTCCTAACCTAGATTTACTGATTTGGAATCCTCAGAGGATGAAACTTCAGAATATGTATTTTTCACAAGTTTCCCTCCACTCCTAAAGTAACCAGCTCTATACCAGCCACCAGACTAGAAAGGTTGAAAGTACCAGATGATCTGTGGTAGTTCTAGTTCTGAAACTTTTCAAACTATTCTTCTGATCATAATAACACACATGGATTATTTACCAGGGACCCAGTTGACCCTGGGCACACACGCACATAGCAGCTCATTCAATCCTCACAAAAGTTCCTCTGAAGAAGGGGTGGCAGATCAGCAGCTACCTCTCCCTCAAGCCTCACTGTAAACATCAGACTCCATGCACCTGCTAGCCACCCTCACGACTACTTCCACTCCCCTAATCATGACACAGCATCACACTGTTTGCTGTTCCATCCCTTAGACAGTTGTCTCACAAGGCCAGGGACCTTGCCTGTCTTGCTCATTCCTCTGTCTCTAGGGATGACACATGTTAGGTACTTAATAAATATTGGCTACATGAATATCCAATGGACGGGAGAACTAAAGCTCAGAAAACTAACTCGAGGTCATAGAATTTGAAATTAGGATTATCTAACTCTTGCACTGATGCTTTGTAGATTGTTTTCAACATTCTTATCCAAAATCGAACAGGATCTTTGTTCAGAATCTCAACCTTTGATTTATTTACAAGTTAAAAGACAATTGTCCTAAGATGATTAGTTCAGTCAGACCTTGGGTAGAAGTTGACCAATACGATCAAAGAAGTCAAGTCTTCAAGGAAGGCCCTCAATTCAAGGAGATTTGGTTTCCAAATTTAGCCTATTAGAATGGTCTTTTTCCTGCCATCTACTGAGCCTTATCCCTATGCCCAGCCACCAGTGGGTGTGTGTTTTGTCTGCTTCTTCCTTTAACACAACACTCTTATGAGGTAGAGATGATAACCACCATTTTACAGATAAGGCAATTGAGGCTAAGGGAAGTTAACTACTTACCCAGAATCCAACAAGTGTTCAGTGGAGCTAGATTTGAGTTCTCCTTCCTTTCTGGCAAGAAAATAAGGTACATATGGTCAAGGGGTTTCACCTCCAATTTTATTTAGGCAGTCACTGTGTAGAGGTAAATTCTATTTTAATTGTATGCTGGGAGATCATGTTGCATATGTAGTAGCCTAGTGTTTAGCCTATGACTGTGGATTCCATAGCATTCTTGGGCCCTCCAAACTTAAACATCTCCACCAATTATTAACTTTGCTATTGATCTACCCTCCCTACAAGTCAGTTTTCTTATCTTTTTCACCTTTTGGCTTTTGACTGAGCCATTATTTCAAGTTCTTTAGAAAACTACATCAATATCATGGTTTCATCTGTAGGGCCCAGGCATGCACATGGCCTATCATGAACAATGAACACAGGTGCCTTGTTTCTGACCTTGGTATTGTGGACTTTCATTTCCCCTATTTCATGGTGCATGTAAAGAAAAAGATTTTTCTTTCATTGATTGAGATACTGATGGAAAAATAGTCTAGCCCATTGAAAATGAGAAGCCCTAAGTAAATTGAATTTGCCTCTGTTTCTATCCAGGTATTAAATATAAACTAAAACATTAAGGTTTAGCAACAGGTTACTGTGTACCAAGAATCATGCAGATCAGAGGGGAAGGGATTACCATGGAGTAATTGGGCACAAGCCCAGAGTTCAAACCTCAGCCTGAATTCAAATCCCATGAATGAAGCTATTTTACCTGGACAAAGTTGCCTAACCTAACTGTTAAGCATAATACTACCATCCATCTCAAATAAGGTAGGGAGTAAGGACTAAATGGGACTGTAGGTAGCAAGCATCTCAGCAGGCGTCTGGCACAGTCACCCTAACAGACAGGGTTCTTTCTTTTTCCGTATGGAGCATGGTCTGTTCCATGCTTACTCTCCCCACTAGACCTCGTCTTGAGCTTTCTTTCCTTCCTCATCCTCAACCCTCAACTCCCACCTCCCTCTGCACACCCAGCCTGGGGGACCACACCCTTCCTCATCTCCTCCACTCTCTACTTGCACAGCCCACACTCAACTGTCAGCTGCGTAATTCCCGTGGAGTTAGTTAAGACTCACTCTTTTGGCAATAAAGATCTAATCTTGTGAAATGTTAAGAATATGATGTCCCTAAAATACAAGTTATCTGTAGCACTTCCAAGAGACCTCAGCCACCAGATCCAAAGGAGAGAAAACCTAACAGTCTGACACTGAAGGCTCCCGCCACCCACACCCTGGTAGTCTCCTGCTGGGGCTTTAAATGTGCTATAGTCACTGCGGTTTACAGCGCTCAATCTGCATCCATCATCAATCCTTCCAACCAAGCTAGGTTGAAATTTGGTCTGAAATGTTCCTTATTTACCCTTTAGCTTTCCAATTACACTAAAAACACTGCATGTGTTAGGGGAGAGCCATTCAGAAGATGAGTCACTCAAGCTTGTGAAAGGGCGCTGAACACCGAGGAGTCAACCCCAACCATACCTTAGTGGAAACCCCCTGTCCAGGTCTCCTCCACTGGTCCACATTGGGCCTGGAAGTGCTTGGAAGCCTGAAGAGGGAGAAGCACTATGTCTGTCTGTCCCAACCATGCACTTTTCTTAAAAATCAATGACTAGATATTTAATTTAGTGTTTAATGAGTAAATAACATGTTTTTCTAGATCCTGTGGGAAAACCACAACATCAAAGATTAAAAAAATAAAACCCATAATCCCATCATTCACAAATGACATTGGTGAGCATTTTGCTAAATATAATAGGGCATTCATAATATTTATATTATCAAAAAGTGGGTTCACACTTACATTTAAATATTTATATATATTTGGTAGTTACATATAGTTACATATTTATATCATTATTTTCTTTATAAAATGTTTTTTAATTTCAGAATATGGGGGTGCACATATTTTATTTACATGCTTTGTTTTTGTACAGGTTGAGTCAAAGTTATAAGCATGCCCATCCCCCAGTCAGGGAGCACTGTATGCAATAGGTGGGAATTAACCCTGTTTTATTAATTGATATTAAGTATATACTTTTAAGTTGTCTTGTATTTATAATATATTTGATGTTTATATAACATATAAGTATGCATTGTACTTATATTGTTATATTTCAGTATATATAGTACTTATAATAAAAGTACATATAATAAAGTATATACATATATATATGTATATACTGTAGAACCTCTGTAAGTTGATCACCCAAAGGGCTATAACAAACTGGTCAATACACAGATGTGGTCAACATAGGAAATAGGCCTACTGTACTGATACATATATACATTTACTTTACTTACTTGTACAGTTTTTATTATAGTATATCATATGCAATCTTATATGCTCAAAACACAGTAAAATCATATATACAATGTAATGTACTGTATCATACAAAATCGACACATTTACTATTTTCTTACAATTGTTCTTTCTGAAAAAAGAGTCCATCTTGGTCTGTTTCCTATTCTTATTACAAACCCAAGTGAAGAAAAAACTCTCGGCCCTGGCTGCACCACTCAGCACACCTGGGCATTCTTCAATAGCAAACAACTTCACCTGCATTATCAGATGCCTGACATCCTCTTCTTTTGGAGTCTCCACAATTTCTGTGTTATTCCCATTTGCTTCTTCTACTTCCTCCATTGATTCATGCACTTTTTATGGTTTGTCCTTCAGTCAATGTCACTTGGAAAATTGCTTCCGGGTCAGGTTCTTTAGCTGCCACTTTGTGATCCACTGCAATGAAAACTTCAAAATCTATTCCTTCATATTTTGATGAGGCCAAAACATTGCGCTCTTGGCCCTAACAAATCCAACTTTCTTGAAACACTTTTCTATCATTTCTGGCTGAACTTACAACAAGCAGCACTGATCTGGATGACAGCATCCAGGGTGTTAACTGATGCAATAGATAAAGTTGCTTCCAGAGGTGGACCACAGGTTTGTGTTTTGATAATGACCCAATGCAGTAGCTGGACTCAGTAATGCTTTTAAATGTTTTAATGCTACTTTTGGTCAAGAGGTTAGATTTTTGAGGCCACGTGTAGAGGCAGAAATTTCAGTAATGTTTATGAGATGATTCACTTGCAGGTGAGCTGGAACAACTGTCTACTGTGAGTAGAATAGACCATTTCTTCTTCATTCTTCATCACTACCTATCACCCACTCCTCAAATAAGGCACCATTCATCTGTGTACATTTGTTGGATCTTCAAGTGACAGGGAGATCTTCAATGCATGTGGCTTTGCCAATTTACCAGTCACCAAGGGCTTTATTTTCTCTCCATTTGAGCTAGCACAAAGCAGAATGTGAAACAGTCTTTATTAAGTTTTCCACTCTTTCCTTTGTCATGCTTCGTGACACTCCTATCAGGTATCATCTTGAAAAAGAGTCTGTACTCATCAACATTAAAGCAGTTGTCATGTTTGAAGTTTCTGGCAAAGTCTGAAAACTTGTTAATGAACTCTGCCACAATTTCTATTAGAACTTCATTGGATTTAACTCATAAGACTTTGTGGGAGATCTTGTATCACAGTTCAAATTTCTCCAGTCAACCACATGGTGCTTGGAAATCTGACACCCTGAATCCTTGTGCTAATTTTGTAGCAACTTCTTGGATCATCAGCCTGGATTTTGGGGGCATTAAATGCCCTCATTTTTATGACCCAGCTTAACATGGCTTCATTGACTTTGTCAAGGGAAGTTTTCCTCCTTTTTTGCTGTAGATCTCTGTTTTCTTTGTCTTATCTCTCCAAAAACTCATCTTTAAATTTTGTGATATTGCTAACTGAAGTGTTGCTAACATGAAAATGTTCCATCATCTTTCTTTGGCTGCTGCTTTCCAGAAAATGTAGAAGATCAACCTTTTCCTTCAATGTCAGATCTCTGAGTTCTTTCTTTTGGGTCATCCTGTCTGAATTAACTATAAAATAGTTAATTATAATAGTTAATTAATAGTTTATATAACTATAAAATTTTTCAGTAATTGTAGAATGTACCTACAATTCAGACCAATTGTTTTATTACCAATCCAACATGTGATGGTAATAAAACATGAAAAAAGAACTTATACTAAAGAAAAAAATAAGACAACTAAGGGACAAAGCCCATACTTTCTACCCCTTGGTGTAGGGTGGACTCAACCGGTCAAGTTATGGAGGGTAAATTAGTATTGTGTGTCACAGTCCAAGTGGTAAAGATACAACTTACAGAGGTGGTCGATAGATACAGGTCAGTCTTCCATTGAGTACATGTGGTGCATGTCCTGTTTATAAAAATTAGGTCAACATAAGGTGATTAATGTAGAGAGCTATTCAACTCTGGAGAGCTACTGTATTTATATGTTTTACATATAAATACCTCCACTTTTGATATCACTCATAAGTGCTGTCATAAATGTCCTGTTTCAAAATCATTGTATTACAATGATTCATTTCTTTGGTATTGGGTAGAAGTTGCTATTTTTCTCAAGGTGCAAGAAATATCACCTAATCTTTTAAAATCAAATGAAACTTCATTGAGAGCCTTCATTTGTCAAGGCTGGCAAGCAAGTCATTTTTAGTTATTTCTTGTGGCCCCTTTTCTTGTCATAGTGTGCACCAGAGCCAGGAGGGATGCTGCTCTATGTATGCCTGGGGAACCCTTCAAGGTCACTCAAACTTCCCAGAAGCATCTACCCCCATGTAGGTCCCACTCTGGGGGCTTGAGCTATAGCTCCTCTGGCCTAAGGCTTGCTGCCCAAATTCCCTGGTGTCTGCCTGGCCTTGAAAATTCTGTATACAATGGGCCCCCTGTCTGTCATTTCATTTCATTTCTGTTCTTTCAATGTTTGCTCATTCTTAAATTAGCTTATATTTTCATTGCTGGATGTAGGTCAAGTGCTATCAATATTTTTTAAACTTTTAAAAAGTCCACTTAGTTGTTTATTATGAAAATACCAGATACACTCCAAAATTAGGAAATGTAGGTGAATTACACAAAAATAAAATAAACATCATGGTCCCAATGTCCCAAGTGAAGAAATCGATATTTCTATTTCTTTCAAGTTCCCTAGGTACCTCTCCTTCTCCTTCATCCCAATGGGAAACATGATTTTGAATTTTGAGTTTATTAGTGCCTTGCTATACAGGAAGTATATCTAAATAATATCTATCTCCAACCAACTATAAGGTTTTGTTTTCTTGAAAACACTATGCAAATAGTATCACACTATTAACATTCTTCAGACATTTGCTTTGACCAGTCAGCATAAGATTTTCTTCAAATTCACTGTTGCTGATGGATAAAGCAATACTTGATTAATTTTGCCAAAATATGGTATTCTGCCACCATTTATTTATGCATTCTCCTCTTAATGAACATTTGATGTTCATTAATGGTCATTTCCATGTTTTTTGTTTTGTTTTGTTTTTTTGAGACAGAGTCTCACTCTGGGTAGAGTGCCATGGCGTCACAGCTCACAGCAACCTCAAATTCTTGGGCTTAAGTGATTCTCTTGCCTCAACCTCCTGAGTAACTGGGACTATAGGCATCCTCCACAATGTCCAGTTATTTTTTGGTTGCAGCTATTGTTTAGCAGGTACAGGCCAGGCTGGAACCCGCCAGCTTTTGTGTATGTGGCCGACGCCCTACTCACTGAGCTGCAGGTGCCAAGCCACCGGATTTGTTCTATTACAGACAATGCCACTAAGAACATGTTATTGCAGTTCTGGCATACACAAACAAGAATATGCCGGGTGTGTATACCTGGAAAAGGAATTGCTGAGTCAGAGAGTATACATTTCTATCTGAAAAGATGATGCAGCTTTTCTCCAAAATGTTTATACACATTTGACACTGCTACCAGCACACTGTAAAGTTCTGTTTTCTCTACTCTTCTTCAGTACATAAGTTCTGCCAGTCTGGTGGGGGCAAAAGGTACCTGCTTGTCATCGTAATGTGTGTTTCTCTGATATCTAATGAGATAGTGCATCTTTGTGTATGGTTACGGCCCCTTCATAGTTCCTTTTCTCTGAAATGCTTATTCTATCTTTTGCCTATTTTCTATTAGATTGTCTTGTTCTTTTGGATCTGATATGTGTATAGTCTTTAAAAGACATTGAACCATTATTAGTTATACACATACAAGTAGAAAACATAGATTTATACTTTGTCTTTATGTGTGTTATTATCTGATTATTTTACTTTTTATTATCATATAATTTACATGCAATGAATTTCGCATTTCACATGGATGGTCTGAAGAGTCATGACAAACAGCTACACAAGCTGGCAACCACGCAAAGAAGACATAGAACCCTTCAGCCCAAAACTCTGGTTTCTTTTGCTTTGGAGCCAGCCATGGCCCCCCTCCCTCCAGCTGTCATGGGTGTGATCTCTATCACCAAAGAGCAACTTTGCCAGTTCAAGAATGTCCGGAAATAGAATCATATATATTCTTTCATGCCTGGATTCTTTCATTCAGAATGTTTTCACAATCCATCCATGTTGTATCGTCTGTCAGTATTTTCATTTTTATTGCTGAGTAGTATTTTATTTTACAAATCAACTGCAGTTGCTCATCTATTCAGCTGTTGATGGATCTTTGACTTTTTTCCAGTTGGTTGATAAATATGAACAAAGAGATTATGAACATTTGTGTACAAATCTTTATTTGGACATACGGTTTTGTTTTTATTTGGTAAATGCCTAGGTCAGTGTATGCTTAGCTTTATAAGTGACTGACAAACTGTTTTCCAATAGAGTTATATTGTCTCATAATCCTACCATTCACTAGGGCCTACAGTGGCATGTACACTTTTAACCAAGGTTTCCCTGTGGACCACCAGTAGCATCCACGTGGTGTCAAAGCCTCAATTCAGAAAAATAAAGGTTGTGAGTGGAACTGGGAACATTATGGTAAGTGAATAATCCAGGAATAAAAAAGTCATACTGCACATATTGTCACTCATATATGGCAGCTAAAAATGTTGATGTGATAGAATCAAAAAGTAGCACAGAGGATACTCAAGGCTGGAAAGGGGTAGGAGGAAGGACAGGATAGGGAGAGTTTGTTAAAAGACATGAACTAAGAACTAGATAAGAGGACTACATTGTGTTCTATACCACTGAAGGATGGCTACCATTAATCAGAATTATAGATTCAAACAGCTAGAATGAGGATAATAAATGTTCCCAACACGAAGAAATGATAAATGTCTGAGATGATTGATATGCTAATTACCCTGATCTGATCACTATGCCTTATATGTAAGGAAACATCACTATGTATATGAAGTATAAATTGTCATATGTCAATTAAAATTTACATAAACCTATATGCATGTGAAACTTGCAATTTCCAAATGAGTTTGAACCTCCATCACTTTCTAGCTGTGTAACCTTGGGCAGTCCTTGCAATCTCTCTGAGCATCTATGTAATGTCAGTGGCAATCCTAGTTATCTCACAAAGTCATTGAATAGATTTCATATAAGCATGGTTATCGTGATTGCTATAATGAGACAATTTGGTGAGATGAGGAAATGCAAGGATTAGAAAAACCAGTCATTGCAATTAGAAAATCAAAACAAAACCAAATGCATGAGTTCTTCCCTATCTCATCTGCTGCCCTGACCTTTTCAACAATTCCAATGACTTAGCTCCTAATGCCCATCTTGCTTTCTTAATGGAAGTGATGCTGTAAGAGACCAGCAGAACACTGTCAGATAAAATTATTGCAAACTAAAGGGAAAATGCCAGCCAGCTCATACACTCCTCCTTAAGCAGTTCCAGAAACACAACACAGCCTCAGTGCAAGCCCTTCTCCCCTGGCCAGGAAGGTGAGGTAAGGGGGGACCTGGGGCACCATTTGTAACTGGACTTCTTCTGTGTTTTTAGTACTGGGCTAAATATTCTTGCACACATCTACTCATTTAGTCATCACAATCGCTCTGCAGTGTGGGTATAATTCCCTAATTTAATAGATAAGAAAATTGAAGCTCTTTAAAAGTTGACAAAGTTACCTAAAAACTCCCCATTAGGAAGATTTAAAGCTGAGATTCCAACCTTGGTCTAAGTCAAAGCCCACGTACTCTCATGCGACGCCATCCCTCAGGGTAAACCAGAACGAGCCATGACCAAAGGATTCCATGCTCTGCACTAAGCATTTATAATTCCATCCTCAGTTCTTCCATTTGCAGTGGAGCTGCCATGTAATTAATTTAAGGATGAGTTCTCCATAAATTATACTTCAATCTGGTTCTATATTTGAATAATTAAGTTTAAAACACAAAGGCTAATGAAACTCATGGTTACCAAATTACTAGATTTTGAAAATCATTGATTTTTCTCATTTGCCTGTTAAAATTAATTGATCTCATTTACATACACAGATGGCATTTGCTTTAGCTTCGAGGTATTTATCTTCTAAGTTTTTCCACCAAAGTTTCAAAATCCACTTGAAGAAACTCAATTCCATTTCGATTATGCTCATTTGCATGAAAACCAAAGCCTTCTTGCTCTTCTAATGAATGTTATTATGACTGTTCCTTTTATTTGAGTACAATGCCTTTGTAACTGAAAGAACAAAATTTTAACCCAGTCAAATAACCTTAAAATTTCATATGGAAATGATCAGTGTAATACAATTATTTCTTTTGGTAATAAAACAAATAAAAGCAAATTCTCCTGTGACAAAACAAACAGAGAAAAACACTTTACAAAATACTTTTTTACAAAATGAAGATTTTCTTTTTGAGACAAAGTCTCACCCCATCTCTCTAATAGAGTGCTGTGGTGTCATAGCTCACATCAACCTCAAACTCACGTGCTCAAGCAATCATCTTGCCTCAGCTTCTTAATAGCAGGGACTATCCATGTGCATTACCAGACCTGGCTAATTTTTCTTTATTTTTTATTTTGTAGAGATGGTTCTCACTCTTTTTCAGCCTGGACTCAAACTCCTGAGCTCAGGCAATCTTCCCACAAAATACATGGCTAACAATTTCTTTGTTCTTAATGTACCTTAAGTAGAGTACATTACTTAAACATTAATTTTTAATTCAACTTGTTAATATGTTGTTCAGGGTATTGCAACCTCATTTATAAGTGAAATATGTTTGGAATTTCCCTTTATAACAATATATTTTCTCCAATTTTAATATCA
>CAUYON010152729.1:0-18987 GCA_963573935.1 Arctocebus calabarensis | reverse complement strand
AGAAAAGAAAAAGAAGAAAAGACAAGATATTTCTGTAAATAAATTAAAGCTGTAATGTATTTTCAAAATAATGTAAATATTAATATGTAATCTTATATTTTGTCATTGTCCTGTTTTATAATAAAATTCTTGAGAGCCTTTCTTTGCATTGGTGGCTGATATTTGAGAATTCCATGGTGTGAAAAGACATACTCCCACTCAATTTGGAAAACCTATCTGATTTTTGTGGGGCTCTCCAGGCACCCTGAGCTGATCCTGGTATGCTGTAGCCCCGGCCTCGGCCTGAGTGAAGTCTGTGCCAGCTGTAAGCAAGAGAGGGGCACAGAGCCAGCCATGCCACTCACAACAGCTGTATACTGGAAAGGTCCTTGCTCTTTGGGGTCTTGATCTTTCATGGCTCCCTCATCATTTCGTAGAACAGTGGCACTTCACTCAAGTGAAAGTTCCACTTAGGGAATTGCTCTCACGTCACATGAGCAAAGGCTTGGTGTAGGTTATAGAGTACCATCCATATTCAGCTGTAGAGAGGACCAGTGTGACCTGGAAGTGAATCTAGACATGATAGACGCTCAGTGCAGTCAGGGAGACAGACTGACACCTATAGAGTCATCACTGATTACCAGGTGCTCATTGTTACGAACTCCTCATCCAGGGAAGCTTGCCTTTTATCTGATAGGCGCTCATGATGCCTTGAAGGAAAAGTATTGATCCTTATTCCAGGTGGATAGAAAATGAAGAATAAAGGTCCGCTAAAGCAACAAGGAAGGCCCTTCTGTTTTTTTTATCACAGTGGCCATCCTGCAATCCTGTTAGAGAAGCTGACTAGTGCAGAATTGGTGGAGGCAAGGGAGAAGTGGCCTTGTACAGGGCTAGATGAAGCACCTATTGTCTGGTTGTTTTAGTGTCCTTGTGCTATTATAACAAAATACCTGGAGACTGGATAATTTTTTAACCTAGTTTATATTTTACAGTTCTGGAGGCTGGGGAGTCCAAAGTCAAGGTGCCGGCAAATTCAGTGTCCCATGATAGCTGCTTTCTGTTTTGTTAGCAGTGGAAGAACAAAAAGGTGCCAAACTTCTTCAAACTCTTTAGAAAAGTTTTTTTATTTGATTTTTCTTTGGAGATGAGCCTCTTGCTCTGCTGCCCATACTGGAGTGCAGTGGTTAGATCCAGGCTCACTCTAATCTTGAGCTTACAGGCTCAAGCCATTCTCCCACCTAAGCTTCCCAAGTAGCTGAGACTACCCACTCCCCTCACACGCAAAGAAGTCTGTTTTAATATTCTGTAGGTTCTTGCCTTGAACTCTTGGCCTCAAGGGATCCTCTCACCTCAGCCTCCCAAAAAGCTGGGATTACAGATATGAGCCATTGCACCCAGCCCTCAAGCCCTTTTATGAGATGGGAAATGTCATTCATGAGGGCTCTGCCTTAATGTTTTAATCATTTCTTAAATTGCTCACCTCTTAATAGATTGGTCATTAAGTCTAAAATCTCACGTAAACACCCTAAGGATAAGATTCAAGGTATAATTTGTCCTGAAGTCAAATTTCCCTAAACACGGTGGTGGGATGCGCATGAGATAGACATTCCCATCCCAAAAGGGAGCGTGAGGAAAGAAGGAAAGGGTCCCAAGTAAGTCCAAAACCCAGCAGAGCAGAGAATAGCAAATCTCAAGGATAATCTTTGACCCCCACATCCTGTGTTCCAGTCACACTGGGGTGAAGGTTAGGTCCCCCAGGCTCCAGGTGGTCCCACCCTCCTGGCCTTACTAGGCTCAGACCGCGTTGCCCCTCCCTCAGGTTGGAATTCCGTGCTTGTAGCTCTCCTGAGCTGATGTGAATACTGGTGACTATAGATTCAGGGTCTCAGGGGCAGCCCTGTGCCAGTGACTCAGCTGGGGAAATCCTACCAGGGAGTTCTCTGTGGTGGCCCCAATCCCATGGCTCTGCTCAGCATTGCCAGCCCTGGGACATTTCTCTACCTGCATCTGACCCCCCACCTCCCTTGGTCTTCTGAATGTCAGGCCTGTAATCCTCCTCCTGCGTTGCTGTCCCACCTTTTGTCACTGAAGCACTCGGTCTTCTGACCTTTCAGTTCTCAGTCTTATGACCTTTCAGTTCTCTGTCTACAATCAATCCCTGGTCTTACATAGTAATACCATTTAAACTCTTAACAACTTCCAAATTTATATTTCCAGCATGACCTGACTTGATTCATAAATTCAAGTGTCTTTATTTCCAATAATGTCCAAGTGGTGACTCAAACTTACATGTCCAAAGTGAAGTCCTGCCCTTCCCTGCCCCTGTCTTATCAGTTGCCAGGTCAAAGGTCTTAGCGTCCCCACGACTCTTTTCTTGCACCTTATCTCCTTCACCATGAGCAACTTCTGTTGGCGCTGTCTTCTAAGTATATCCAGAATTTGACCACTCATTAGCGATTGCAACGTCAGCACCCTGACATACACATCCTCCTCTCTCCTTGGACTCCTGCTTCAGCCTTCTGTTTTTCCTGTTCCCTCTCCCGCTTTCAACCTTGTGCACCTGCACCCCATCATCTGTTCTTAGTGCAGCAGACAGAATGGGCCTTTTGGAGCTTTACATCTTCCCTCTTTCCATCTTACTCCAAGTCACAAATCAGCCACTTGTTTTGTAAGTAAATTGTATTGGGACACAACTACACTCATTTTTCACATACCACCTGGGTCTGCTTTTACACGCTGATGGGAGTGTTGGCTAGTTTTGACGGAGACTACCTGTTCTGCAATAGTTACTACCTGGCCCTTACAGAGATTTGCTGAGCCTTGTCCTACCAGATCTTGCCCCATGGCTGTCTCTTTTGATTCATTTCTGCTATTCTGGCCTCTTTGAAGTTCTTAGAGTCTGGTAGACAAGCTCCTGGCTCTATATGGATCATTGTTGTTCACCTGGTGTCTTCTCTGAAATGTCCATACTCTTAACATCCCTCAGACCTGCTCAAATATCACCTCTTCAGTGAGACCTTCCTTTACCACTCTTTCAAATTGTAATCCCCCCACCATAAGACATTTCTGGCTTTATTTATCTTCTACTTCACTAAACACAGAGGTTGCCTTCTTTCTTTTCAAGAAAGAAAAAACTATTAAAACTGTATTAAAATTGTCATACTCAATTGACTTCTGCAATTATAAGAGATAACAAGATACAATATACAATATAACAAATGTTATTGGCATATAATTTTAATGGTTGTTTCTTAAAATGTGTGTATATTTTTGGCACCATCTGTACTTTTTATAATTTTTTTAAATTGAGACAGAGTCTCATGTTGTTGCCCTTTGTAGAGTGCTGTGGCATCACAGCTCACAGCAAGCTCAAACCCTTGGGCTTAAGTGATTCTCTGGCATCAGACTCCCAATTAGCTGGAACTATAGGCACCTACCACAATGCCCAGCTATTTTGTTGTTGTTTAGCAGGCCTCGGCTGTGTTGGAACACACCAGCCCTGAATCATGTAGCCAGTGACCTAACCACTGAGCTATGGGTGCCACCTATTTTTTGCTTTTATTTCCCCAACTAGAATGTATCTCTCGTGAAGAGGGGATTGCCCACACACCCAACCCTCTCACCACCAAGGGCTTATTCTGTTCACTGTCATCTGTCTTCATCATCTACAAAATAGTACCTGGAATGAGGAAGGAACTCAACATATCTATGTTGATGAATTTCCTATTCATGCCTTTTTTCCGCTTTGTTTTGTTCACTGACTCATGCACTTCTTTTTTTGTTTTTTGTTTTTGTTTTTGAGATAGTCTAACTCTGTTGACCAGGATAGAGTACAATGGCGTCATAGCTCACAAAAACCTCCAACTCCTGGGCTCCAAAGATCCTCTTGCCTCTGACTCCCAAGGACTGGGACTACAGGTGCCCATGACGACGCCTGGCTAGTTTTTCTATTTTTAGTAGAGATGGGGTCTTGCTCTTGCTCCGACTGGGTCTTGAACTCCTGAGCTCAAGCAACCCACCCGCCTCAGCCTCCCAGAGCGCCTAGATCACAGGGGTCAGCCACAGGGCCTGGCCTCTTGCACTTGTTCAATGCATATTTATGAATAATTACACAGTGCTAGCCACTGTTGCAGTCAATGGTGACTTTATGGTAAAAGATTATAAACAGGGAGTACCGGATCTCAAAATTACTTTCTAGGTCATCCATGGGCATGCTGGAACCAGTTGGTCTCAATGCTCCAGCACTGATTGCTAATTTCTCAACTCTTAAACATAACTGTTATCAAAAGTTAAATTATATAATCTGGCAAAATATATTAAAAACAAAAGTAATAAGTGCTCAAGACTCATCACACCCTAACTACGACATTTTATCACTTTCTTGCTTCTGAGGTCATTTACACAGATGTATCCGATAACGTGATCGATCAGTACAGTCTTTGGAAAGCCCAGCCCAATACTGAGCCGACCCTCCCGCTGACTCTCAGGAGTTTATTCAAGTAGAGTTCACGTTATCCTGGAGTGGGTGATAGAAGTTGCCCCGTCTTCTCCCAGGAGGCTGTTTGCTCCTCCAGCAAACAGGTATCCAGGTAGATTGCTCAAGTTTGCCACCGACTGATGGGAAGGGATCCCATCAGAGCGCCCAGTCGTAGAGACCGCCCGCAGGGCGGCCAGCCGCTCCCAGCTCGGGGCCACCGGCGCGGAAGGAGATCGATCACTCGAGTCTCCACTCGCTACGCCTGTGGAATCGAGACTCGAGGATCGGCTGAGAATGCCTGGGGGCACGGGGCGCTCGGAACCGGGTGGGAAGCGCGGGCTACGGGCCTCTGAGGTACCGAGGGAGTGAGGAGGGGACTGCGTCCAGCGAGGGTGGAGGCCGGGCCGGGCAGGGCTCGCGGCCGGGGTCGCGGAGGCTGCGGGGCCCTGAGGGACCGAGGAGTGAGGAGGACCCCGTGCGTGCAGCGAGGGCGAGGCCCGGCCGGCCCTGGCCGGGGTCGCGGTGGCGGCGTCCGCGCGTGCGCAGGTGTCCGTGACGCGCGGGTTTCCTCGGTGCGGCCTCTGCGGCCAGAGGCCTCCTGGACACGCGCGAGCGGCCAGCGCCTCACCCGGAGAATAGTCCCTGGTGCAGCGGTCTGGAACAGTCAAATTGTACCTATTTAAAAACAAGTAGTTTAGATTGTAAAGATATCTTAGAAATCACCCTCTCAAGGCCAGCTGCTTCCTCTTACGGAAAAGAACGCTCAGAAATCGCGTGCGGAGCCGGCCGCAGAGCCTTAGGCTCCCGTCCCAAGCCCGAGGTTGTCTCTGCATCCCGGTAGATGGTGTTGCTCCATGTTATAGAATTTTTTCCCCTCTTCTTGAATTCATAAAAATATTTCTAATACGTATGTGTTTCATTTTGTAGGAAGAAGAAATTGTCTAAGCGAATAATATGAGGTCAAATAGAATGTCACTGTTGGTTATTACAAGTCAAGGAAGTAGGGGTAAACCATTACTGCCTTTCACTTGAGATCGCCTCTGTGTTACTTTTGGGAACAACGGATTTTTCTTATATTCATGATGTCGGAAGGGAAATCTCCCGACAAAAAAAGGCCTCGGAGAAGCTTATCAATCAGCAAGACTAAAAACAAAGCATCCAATTCTATAATTTCGTATTTTAGCAACGCACCACCTGCTAAACTTGCTTGCCCCATTTGTAGTAAAATGGTGCCAAGATATGACTTAAACCAGCACCTTGATGAAATGTGTGCTAACAATAATGAGGTTGGTCAAGGTGATCCAGTGCAGGTTCGCTTAATGAATTTAAATACGTCCACTGTAGATTTAACCAGTACTGTCTTAGACGATGTAACACCAAAGAAGTCATCACCACGGAAGACACATTTAACTCCTGGCCAAAGCGAGTCAACAAAAATGGGCATAAAACAGCAGACCAGTCCCTACTTTAAAAGTACTGGTGGTTTGATGTGCAAGAATCAAGATGAAGTGAGAGATAATACTGTGAAAATCATTTCTTTGGGAAGCCTGTCATCTAAATTGTCCAGAAAATACACAAAGGCAAAAAAATCATTAGATAAGAATGAGGAATTTGTCAGTCTTAGTCCACAGAGTTACAAATCCACAGTTAGGAGACTGGTTGATAACTGCTCAGAAATTGAGGACATGGTTCAAATTTTGGAAAATAGTTCTCAAAAGGAAAACATGTTTACATGTGATTCTCCAAAGGAAGAGAGGACTCCTAAACACATAGTAAACAGTAAAATGGAAGCTGAAAGCCAAAAGGTTGCCCAGGAAGCCCTCACCCCTGGTTTCTCAGATAATGCTCCCATCTTATTTTCACCAGATTTAACTCTTGGGAATAAATTAAAGTGTACTTCAGAAGACAGCCTTATAAAGCAAGAGAGTATCCAAGGTGTGGATGGTAAAAGTTTTGAGAAATGTGAGGCATGGAGTTGTGAAGAAGTAAAAATGACTATTGCTTGGGAAGCTAAAACACAGTCATCACATTCAGAAGTGGATTCTCAAACTTCTACAAATGATGCTTCTAACTGGAGTAATGTTGAACAGCTTCCTCTGAAAGGTGACAAGGGCTTAAAGAATGATACCACTTGCAGTATTATTCCTTTGTTGCAAGAGTCAAGATGTGATGGTCCTGGTCATCCATACTACCTTAGGAATTTCCTTATGGTACTGAAAGCTGTACTTGAGAATGAAGATGATAGGATGCTCTTTGATGAACAGGAGAAGGGAATTGTAATTAAATTTTATCAATTGTCAGGTATCTTAAGTGTATTTACTTTTGAGTTTTTGTTTCTCATTTGCTGTCTTGATTTAAGTGTGTTGTGATGGGCAGTAATTTGATGACCACAAGGAGTCACTGTGGTTTTGTGAGTCCTCTTTGGGAGTGCTTATGGGAGTCTGAGCCACTACTAGGTTTGTGTTCAGAAGGATACTCCCAAAAAAGATGAGATTTTGTCTGGTGTCTGGTGTCTGGTGATGGCTGTACTTTGGTTAAGATGGAAGCAGCTGTTTTCTCTTTATAGCTGTATTTGATGGTTGTAAACAGCCTTTTCCAGATTAAAAAGATGCAGTGTGACTTAGAAAAGTATACTTTGCATTTTGAGCATGTAATCAGGCTTACTGATGGTTGTTTTATTTTCACACACCATTTCCTCAAAAAATAAACAGTAGAATAAAAATACAAGAAAGAAACGAACCAAGCTGAGGCATATTTTCTTTCCCCCAACAATGTTTTAGATTTATGGACTTCGCTTTTTAAAGACAGGATGTGGAGGAAAAGGAAACTTTCAGGCTTAAATTGGTTCATTTAAAAACATTAGTCTGTGTCTCAAGTCCTTGGCAGCCAGTGGCGGCTCTAAACCAATAGTGCAGGTTTGGAGTGAAAGCCACCCTTGTGTCACTGCACTGTTAATCCAGAGGGCCATCATGGCTGTGTGGAACTGAGTCTGCAAGGTAGGAAAAGCTTACATGGTGGCCACATTGTCCTCTCATAAAACAGTCTTGCCTCACCCCTCAGATGAAAAAAAGAAATACCCCAAATATTATTAGTAATGTTTACTTTTGTTTGATATTTACACAGTGGAATTGTGGTATTCCTTGGATTGCTTTTTAACATATGAGTGCTACTTTTCTGGGCACAGCTGTGTGAAGCATCAGCACAGTTTCCATCTCTACTTGGGCTGGTTGCACCAGAAGGTGGACTTAATACTATCACACTGACTCCTCATCTGTCCTAAAGACAGATCTTTACTTATGGAATTCATGCAGGTGTTTTGAGTGGCTGGTGGCTCTGTGCTTCCATATAATTGAGAAGTACACTCATGCACACTCTACGTATCCTGTGTCTGGCTGTCCTGGGAGAATCATGTACACCAAGTCTATGTCTTAGTGCCGTGGTTCATGCCTGTCATCCCAGCACTCTGGGAGGCTGAGGCAGGAGGATCCCTTGAGGTCAAGAGTTCAAGGCCAGCCTGAACAAGAGGGAGACCCAGTCTTTACTATAAAGTAGCTGGGTTTTGTGGCAGGTACCTATAGTCCCAGCTACTCAGGAGGCTGAGGTACGAGGATCGCTTGAGCCAGGAGTTTGATGTTGCTGTGAGCTGTGATACCATAGCACTCTAGCCTGGGGCAACAGAGTGAGACTCTGTCTCAAAAAAAAAAAAAAAAAGTGCAATTGGTTTAAAAACATTTCAGATTAATATGAGGGTATATACCATTAGATTACATAGTTTACTTTTGTAAGTCTGATGTCCAAGTTGTTGTATCCTTCACCCAGGATGTGTGTCATACACATGTGCAAAGTACTGGTTGGACAGGAACTCACCCAACCCCTGCGTAAATTTGAGTTTTTCTCTGACGTGAGCAGGTAGTTGTTAGTATACTAGTTCTAATTTAGTACTAAGTACATGTGGTTATGTCTTTTTAAAGAAAAATATTTTCGAATGTTGAAAAATTAAAAAATAAAATCACTCCATTTTAGTGTTGGCCAAAATTTAAAGATTGTCTGGGCAGTAGGAAAACAGCCCAAATAAGTTAATTAAGAAGGTTAGCCAAAATCACTGTCCTGCTAAAGATAATTTTTTTTTTTTCCAGAAAATTCTTTTCAGGTTGCTGTCAACCAAAAATTAGTGCTTATAGAATCAAAAGTGCATATAGAACTAGAATTCTGGGCTGGGCTTCCCTGAGAAGTAGAAATGCTGCTGACTAGAAAACAGGGAAACTTGATTTTAGGAGTTTTAAAATGAGCAATAATCATTACCAAATTAGAATGTTTTTAATGGTTTATACCTGTGGTTCCCATCCCCCAGGCCACAGACTGATACTGGTATGTGGCCTGTTAACAACGGGCTGTACAGCATTTCATGTGAACTCTGTCTCCTGTCCCAACTCACCCTGCCCCCAGGCCCCTACCCAGATGCCCTACCTCCTCTCCCTGGAAAAATTGTCTTCTATGAAATGGGTCCCTGGTGCCAAAAATGTTGGGGACTGCTGGTTTATACCATAAAATGACACCATTATACATATGGTAAGCACATATGTATTTCTTTTTTCTTCCTTTTCTTTTTTTTTTTGTAGAGACAGTCTTACTTTATCGCCCTCAGTGGAGTGCTGTGGCATCACACAGCTCACAGCAACCTCCAACTCCTGAGTTTAGGCGATTCTCCTGCCTCAGCCTCCTAAGTAGCTGGGACCACAGATGCCCGGCTATTTTTTTGTTGCAGTTCAGCTGGGGCTGGGTTTGAACCTGCCACCCTTGGTATATGGGGCTGGCGCCTTACTGACTGAGCCACAGGAGCTGCCCAGCACATGTGTATTTCTTTCTTTTTTTTTTTTTTTTTTGAGACAGAGCCTCAAGCTGTCACCCTGGATAGAATGCTATGGCATCACAGCTCACAGCAACCTCCAATTCCTGGGCTCAAGCGAGTCTCTTGCCTCCATCTCCCAAGTAGCTGGGACTACAGGTGCCCGCCACAACGCCTGACCATATTTTGGTTGCAGCTGTCATTGTTGTTTGTCAGGTCCGGGCTGGATTTGAACCCGCCAGCTCAGGTATATGTGGCTGGTGCCTTAGCCCGTTGAGCCACAGGCGCCAAGCCCACATGTGTATTTCTAATAGAGCATTCACCTCAATTTTAACATGATATTTTCATGTTTTTGTAAGAAAGATAGTGTTTTTCACCATTTTTCTTAACTTTATTGCAGCTAGTGGTCAGAAGTTATATGTAAGGCTCTTTCAACGTAAATTAAGCTGGATTAAGATGAATAAAATCGACTATGAAGAGATTGCCCCAGACTTAACACCTGTGATTGAAGAATTGCAGCACGCAGGCTTTCTACAGACAGGTATGATAAGTAGAAAGAAATATGAAGTGAAAGTATCTGAAGGATTAAGTTTCTGCAGAATTGTGGCAATATTAGTATGCTGTCCTCTCTTGGTTAGTGCCTGGTAAGTAGTAATTAGTTTTTTTTTTTAAATTGAGTTTTAAATTTTAGGATACCAAATTAATTCATGCTAAAGCTGTTATTGGCCTGAATTAAGAAAACTAGAATAATGAAAAATTGTCTGCTGTTCTCTTGACTATTACAGGTTTATAGCCATAGTCACCTAGCATGGATGTGTGGGTGTATGCCACAGAAGAAATACATCCCTCATCAGCACTATCCTTTCTGTAAGAACTTGTCTCAACTTACTCAGAGTCCTCATCTCATGATAGAATAAAGCTGGTTTGTGTGAAATCAGTATTGCCTTCAGAACTCCACCTGCGTTCAATTGCATACACTTAACAGCTTTTATGATAAGTTGATTGCCTCGAAGTTGTGGAATCACTAAACGAGAGTCTTGTCTTCTTTCTCAGTTGTGTTGCTGGGAGCATTCGTTAAGTACCTACCCATATTGAGTACAGTACTTCCTTAGGTAGAAGGAAAATGAAAGATGTGAGCCTTGGGTTCAAGTTGTTGACATTTGAAACCAAAGTAAACAAATCAAGCCAGAAGGTTTCTTTGTTTTTGAGACAGAGCCTCAAGCTGTCGCCCTGGGTAGAGTGCTGTGGCATCACAGGTCACAGCAATCTCCAACTCCTGGGCTCAAGCGAGTCTCCTGCCTTAGCCTCCCAAGTAGCTGGGACTACAGGCGCCTGCCACAACACCCGGCCATTTTTTGGTTGTAGTTGTCATAGTTGTTTGGCAGGCCCAGGCTGGATTTGAACCTGCCAGCTCAGGTGTACATGGCTGGCACCTTAGTCACTTGAGCCACAGGCGCCGAGCCTAGCCAGAAGGATGCCTTACCTAGCCAGAAGGTTTCTTAGGGGCAGAGTTTGTAGTGGTGAGCAGTAAGTTAGGGTGATTATTAGGGTAGGGGTGGGATGAGTTGATCCTCTTGCCTTAGACTCCCAAGGACTGAGACTGCAGGTGCCTACAACAACCCTTGGCTAGTTTTTCTGTTTTTAGTAGAGATACGGTCTTGCTCTTGCTTAGGTTGGTCTTGAACTCCTGAGCTCAAGCAATCCATCCACCTTGGCCTCCCAGAGTACTAGGATTATAGGTGTGAGCCATTGTGTCCAGCCTCACCAGAGGTTTTGTGATTAGAACAGGAATATGTATTTCAGTAAGCTTTTAATCAGGATGCCCAAACCATGGGGCTATCCATGCATGTTTATTTATTCTTTGAGACAGAGTTTCACTTTGTCACACTTTGTAGATTGCTGTGGTGTCGTAGCTGACAGCAACCTCAAACTCCTGAGCTTAAGCAATTCTCTTGCAGCAGCCTTCCAAGTAGCTAGGACTACAGGCACCCGGCTATTTTTAGAGACGAGGTCTTACTCTGGCTCAGGCTGGTCTTGAACCTGTGAGCTCAGGCAGTCTACCCACCTCGGCCTCCCAAGTGCTGGGATTACAGGCATGAGCCACTGTGCCTTGCCCATGCTTTTCTTTCTTTCTTTCTTTTTTTTTTGGTCCCCAAGAACATGTGTTATTTAGCTGTGATAAAAACCTATTATGTTACAGCATCTACCTGGACCCCTCTATATCCACTGTGGGACATGGGAGCCAGGAGATACCAATATAAACAAGAATAGTGCTGTGCTGAATAGACATAAAAGTTCTTTGTGTCAGACACAGGACCGTCACTAAAAGAGTAATAATTTAACTTATTAACATACAAGTAGGGTAAAATTCCAAATCTTGATTCCATTACATTTGAATCTTTAAAATCAGGAGATCTAAAGTCTTCACAATATAAATTTCGAAGGAATAAAACATCCTTTTTGAATGTGCTTATGGAGATAAAAATTTGCATTATAGGGATATTGTGAGAATAAAACAAAATATATAGCACACCTCTGGGATACAGACAACATCCAATAACTTTACCTGGACCCCTGCCCTCTACAGTTGCCCATCTCTCACATATGCATACAATGATCCAGATAAGCATCAGCATCTGTGTTTGTGACAGCAATCCATCCAGAAGACAAGAGATCAAACAGTCCAACATACCAATTCTGACCTTTGCATAACACTGCGTTTACAACTCAAAAAGCTTCCACATTGATTAACTCATTTAATCCCTGCAACAGAAACTGAGGCTCAAAGAGGTTTAAGTCCTTGCAGAAAGAACAGTGAGTTTAGTCCACAGGAAAATGGACACATGACATAACCTGGGGATGTAGTCTGAGGAAGCAAGGCCAAAAGCAGCTGTGATACTGTTCTAGCAAGTCAGCTATGGCCTAAAGGCACACTCCCCCTCCAGGTAAGCCCAGGGAGCTCTTACAATGATTGGGCCTACTGAGGAATATCAATGCCACTGGAGAAATGGCTGGAAACCACATGATGCAGAGATGTCTTTTATTTGTATATAGATTCTTTTTTAAATGGAGAATTAAGCAAGTTCTTAATATAAGCAGCTTTCTTGTCCAGGATGAATAGACCTTTTGGACTTAGTCCCACTGGTGTCCTTGGCAATTTCTGCTTTGTCTGTAGGTACTGGGGCCTTATCCTGGGACAGGTATCACTTGAGTGTCTTGCTAAGGTTGGAGAAGCCAGTGCCAACACAGGTCATCAGTACTTTATCCCTGCCCAGGAGTTCTTTACCACATGGCTTAGTTTCAATTTTAAACATAATCTGGAAAAAGCTCTTCAAATGCTGCAAAAATTCTATTGTGTAGGGAGAGAGGGATCCTAGCAGGACTTTGGAAACTTCCTGCTGTCCAAGGGTCATGAGTAGTAGAACCAGGCTTTGGTTGGTCGAGTCTACACTGCCACCCTTGTAGATTTCCTCGAGCAGCAGCTTGGCACAGTACCTGCCAAGGTCCTCTGGAAGCACTGCTGTTCCCTGGCTGTGGGGTTTTGAGGCCAGCTCAGCACTGAGGAAGGTGCCATTGGTGGTCTTAGCAACCAGTGACAACCCAAAGCCTGGAGACTTCCCCGAGTTGACGCCCTTCATGTGGTCTGTGTAAATATAGATGTCAGGTATGAACTTGTTGAGGAGGCTCCTTGCAGAGTCCACAATCTGGTTCACCATCTGAGGTTATACACGCACAGAGTACACCATTCTTCTGATACGTTTGATTTTTCCTGGATCTGTGAGCTGTACGGGCTTCAGGACCTTCCATACAGGATAGGAAAAAATAACTTCCCCTCCTCCTCTGGGAAGCATTCCCCATCGTATAATCTTCAGCTCAATTGATTCACCGTCAATCCCAAACTTTTCAACAGAAGGAGTGCTGTTGCCTTAAGAACATCAACTGAAGGATCAACTTGGTCATTGGTCACTCCTCGCAGAACTACTTTTAATGGATGCTTCATAAATGGAGACAGGCAAAGAAGACTCTCCAGATAATAGCCAATGCTGCAAAGGACACTACAGCCATGTTCCACAAATCCACCATACAGGAGGCCAGGCTAATAATACAAAGTTGTTCCTGTGTGATTTATTTCAATTCGAGAACTATTAGTTATTTTGTCCAATAGCCTTATGAAACTGGCTTCAAAATCTCGGAGGCCCGGGTTGTAGTCTCTGGCCCGTATCTTTGGATTTTGAAGGGGTAGGCAGGACCAGACGCTGGCGCAAGAAGTTGCACCCCGCGTAGCTGAGGCGCTGTGCTTGGGCGGCCATGTGCGCGCCCTCTGCAGAGTCGCAGGCAGTCCTGAAGCGGCTGCTTCAGACGGGCGCGGAGGGGGCAACGCAAGCGGAGGGGAATACTACGGTGACTACCCTGCCTGCCTCCCGCAGCCCCACCGCCCCCGGCGCGTCCGTGTGGTTTGGAAGAGGAAGAGGGAGAAACGAGACACCAGGCTTTTCTTTCTTTTGAGACAGAGTCTCACTGTGTCACCCTTGGTAGAGTGCAGGGGCATCACAGCTCACAGCAACCTCAAACTCTTGGGCTTAAGTGGTTCTCTTGCCTCATCCTCCCAAGTAGCTGGGACTACAGGTGCCCGCCACAACATGTATCTTTATTTTAGTAACATTTTCCTTTACTTTCTAGTTAGAAGTTCTGTTATTTGATAACTTTTAAGAGTTTCATATTCTTTGTAATTGGTTTGGCAAGCTACGTTTTCTACTGTAGAATTTAACTTAATTATTATCTAACTAAAGTAAATGAAGCTGGAAACTAGTAAAATTTTTTAAAACTATTAAAAACATTTTTTTAATCATTTCAGAATCTGAGTTGCAAGAACTCTCTGAAGTGCTTGATCTCCTTTCTGCTCCTGAACTAAAATCCCTGGCCAAGACCTTCCACTTGCTGAATCCCAATGGGCAGAAGCAGCAGCTTGTGGACACCTTTCTCAGGCTGGCGAAACAGCGTTCAGTCTGCACTTGGGGCAAGAATCAGCCTGGAATCGGTGCTGTGATTTTTAAAAGGTTCTGTTAGCTGTTGTTACAGCAAAAACATTTAAAATGTTGATAAATTTTATTAACTTGTCATAATAGCTTGCATAGTTTTTTGAGTTGTTAATTGCTTATTCAGTTGCAATTAGATTGAGAAGGCCAGGAGAGCCTTATTTATAATGGTCTGCATTATTCAGAATTTTTTTTTTTTGGAGACAGAATTTCATTTTGTTGCCCTTAGTAGTGGGCCGTGGCATCATAGCTCACAGCAACCTCAGACTCTCAGATTCTCTTGCCTCAGCCTCCTGAGTAGTTAGGATTAACTTATTATATAATACTGGGGTATTTTTAGAGGCGAGGTCTCGCTTTTGCTCAGGCTGGTCTCCAGCTTGTGAGCTCAGGCGATCTGCCCTCCTTGGCCCAGAGTACTGGGATTACAGGTTTGAGCCACTATGCCTGGCCCAGTTTTCAGAATTCTTATGCAGGGGTGTCTAACCTTCTTTTCTGCAGCACAGTGGAAAAATATGAGTTGTATTGGGCCACGCAGTAAATATACAAACATTTTTTCTTTCTTTTTTTTTTTTTGAGACAGAGCCTCAAGCTGTCACCCTGGATAGAGTGCTGTGGCATCACAGCTCATAGCAACCTCCAATTCCTGGGCTCAAGCGGGTCTCTTGCCTCCGCCTGCCAAGTAGCTGGAACTACAGATGCCCGCCACAGTGCCCGGCCATTTTTTGGTTGCAACCGTCATTGTTGTTTGGTGGCCTGGGCTAGATTCGAACCCGCCAGCTCAGGTGTATGTAGCTGGCGCCTTAGCCCGTTGAGCCACAGGCGCCGAGCCAAATATGCAAACATTAATGAAAACTGATTAGTAAAAAAAAAGGTCTGTGATATTCAACACCATAGATAAGTAAAACAAGTCCTCACAAAATCAGCATGTGGCCTGTGGGCCACAGGTTGGACACCACTGCTTTGTACGTTAGAGAACAGCATCAAACCTTGCTATACGCGTGTACCACTTTGTGGTGCACAAAATCTTTTCAATTGCCTTTGATAGTGACATTGTAAATAAATACCACTTATTTAATCTATATCATCATTTGGATCAAGAATTGCAAATTGCTAATGTCAAATAGGCCTTTGACATTAGCAGCTTTCCTGATATTTCAAGTGTTCCTGACCAGGGTAAGCCCCATCCTACTCTGTAGCTGGAGAAGAAAGCACTTAATTATAAAAGTGAGCCAAACCATGTGGAGATGTAAGTTCATTTAATCCTCTGTGTGCCTAGGTGGGTTCTGAGCCCCAGAGAGGTTGAGGATGTGTCAGTGTTTAGAGTAATGAATACTGTTTCCCTTTCAGATGAAAATAGTTTGTAAACTCTAACATCCAAATACTTAAAAAACCAAAAGGCTATGTTTTACATTTTTTAGAGCTAAACACTTGGCTGGCCGATCTCTGAGGATTTGTAAAGGCCCCAGAGCTGTGTTTTCCCGGATCTTGCTGCTGTTTTCCTTGACTGACTTTGCGGAAGATGAAGATGCTGCATGTGGTGGTCAGGGGCAGCTTTCTACAGTCCTGCTGGTCAACCTTGGCCGAGTTGTGTTTCCTAGTTACACCATCAATCGGAAAACCCAGATCTTCCAAGACAGAGATGATCTTATCAGGTAAGATCATGTTAACTCACTATTAATATCTATCTGCGTATTTCAAAATTTAGTGAAACATTGTCAACCAAACAAGAAACAATGGGTTCACAGCCCAAATAGCTTTTCAGGTTTATTTTTTGTTGTCTTTTTTGCATCACTTATATACATTTCTAAGACTATAGAGAGAGTACAGAAATGTGCTTAGATTAAGGTTGCCAAGAATTAAGGAATTTTGAGTTAGAACTATAAAAAAACTCCCTGGCATATGTTCCCAAGTAGCTTTGGCATGGAGTTTTTTTTTTTTGCACTTTTTGGCCAGGGCTGGGTTTGAACTTGCCACCTCTGGCATATGGGGCGGTGCCCTACTCCTTTGAGCCACAGGTGCCGCCAAGTATTTTTTTTTTTTTTTTTTGAGAAGGAGCCTCATGCTGTCACCCTGGGGAGAGTGCTGTGACATAACAGCTCACAGCAACCTCCAACTCTTGGGCTCAAGTGAGTCTCCTACTTCCGCCTCCCAAGTAGCTGGGACTACAGGCGCCAGCCGCAACGCCCGGCTATATTTTGGTTGCAGCTGTCATTGTTGTTTGGCGGGCCTGGGCTGGATTTGAACCTGCCAGCTCAGGTGTATGTGGCTGATGCCTTAGCTGCTTGAGCCACAGGCGCTGAGCTGAGGGTATTTTTTTTTTAATACAGAGAATTTAACAGGGCTGCCATGTGAATATGCTGTTGTCAGGAACAAGGCTGAAGATGAATATTTTCTTAGTCATAACAGTTGGGTTAGGCTATTGATATGTTGTGTGCTATATATTAGAATCATATATATGACAAATTAGCAATTTTTACTAATTTATATTGGCACATGGATTTCATGAAAATTTGGTTGCTGGCAAGAGTAGTTTTAGAACTAAAAATAGAGCTGCCATATGATTCAGTAGGCTCACTACTGGGTATATATCCAAATAAGGGAAATCAGTACATTGAAGAGGTATTTGCATTCTCGTATCTATTACAGCAATACTTACTATAGCCAAGATACGAAATCAATCTAAGCATCCATCAGCAGAGAGATGGATAAAGAAATGTGTTGCTGGGCACAGAGCCTCTTGCCCATAATCCTAGCACTTTGGGAGGCTGAGATGGGAGGCCAGGATTTGAAGACCAGCCTGGACAATATAGTGAGACCCATATATATAAAAAATTTAAAAATTAGCTGGATGTTGTGGTGTATGCCTGTGGTTCCAGCTACTCCTGGGACTGAAGCAGGAGGATGACATGAGCCCCAGAGTGTGGGGCTGCAGTGAGCTATGAATATGCCACTGCACTGCAGCTTGGGTGACAGAGCACCCTATAAAAAAAAGAAAGAAAAGGTATATATGTCGATGCCCAAAGGAATGTTATCCTACCCTGAAAAAGAACAAAATCCTGTCATTCATGGTAATATGGATCAGTTTGGAGGACATTATGTTACGTGAAATAAACCAGGCACAGAAATGTAATACTCCCGTGTTCTCCCTCACGTGTGGAAGCTGAAAACGTTGACATCTAGAAGCAGAGCATGGCGTCATGAGGACTGAGGGAGATAGTGACCTAAGTGGATATAAAAGTGCAGCCGGATGGGAATGAGTTCTAGTGTATAGCAGTGTTGTTATAATTAACAATGTATTGTATATTGTCTAATAGCTACAAACGTGGATTTGGAATGTTCCAACACAAAGAAATGACAAAGGTTTGAGATGATGATACGTGAATTACCCTGATTTGATCATTGTGCATTATATACATGTCATTTATTACCCCACAAATGTGTATAATAAATGTCAACTAAAAGTAATCATAGAAGCAAAAATAGGATTAGTATATTAAAAAAATAGAATTTGATAAGAAAGAATAATATAGGTCTGATGGGAAAATATACTTAAATTTCCTAAAAATGAAAACCACTGAAAACCACTTTCTATAAGAAAAAATAATTTGAATTTCCTAAACTGTCACTCCTGATTCTTGCTATAAGATTTTGACCTCAAATTTAACTGAAATCAATTCTGATATTTGCTTTTTTGGAAAGTCCTTAAGTGTTTTTAGGACACTCATGTGCTTTAAAAGTGAGTTACTGAAATTACAGAGTCAAAGCAGTGTCAATATAAACTGATGTGAGCCCATTCTGCCTTGGAAGCTCAGAATCCCATTTGTGTTTAATTAGAATAACATATTAGTCAAACCTCCATATCTGACTATTTCCTCTTAGCCTTTTTTCAGTTGTCTCATGTCCCTGTTTTTATGTCTCAAACCTTTTTAGTCTTTATTGACTTTAAGATTTTCTAGTTTGTGAGCATGTGTACTCTGAAGCCAGGTTACAGTCTCCCTATACTAATGAGCTGTGAAATGACCCTGTGCTTCAGTTTCCTCATCTGTAAAATGGAGAGAATAATGGTATATTCTTATAGTTATGGGTTGGTGCATGTATGGTGCTGACAGCCTGGCTTGGGGGAGTGCCCAGTACAGATTAATTACTATTAATATTGTTATTATTGCTATTAACATCTAAGGGGGATTGCTTTCTAGTTCTATGACAAAACCATGGTTGGCAAGTTAAAAAGTTGGGGGGATGGAGCTAGGGAGAAAAAGAAACCATCTTTCTAGAAGGAAGGTATGCTAGGAAGGTGTAATAAAAACAATAAAACCCCCTTTGTTATGTAAAGGGCCTTGACATGTGAATGAGATTGGATTGAATTTACTTCCAGAAGGGTAATATTATATGATATCTGGTTGTGCGCTACCTGGCCTGAGAACCCTTTTTGTCTGCCTCTGTACTTCCGATAATTTAACTTTTCTTTTCTTTTTTCTCATTTATTCAATAAAAATGAGTTGAGTGTTAGTTTGATATGAGGACAATTAATGACAATTATTGACACGGTGGGGGTGAAGGAAGGGGAGAGCAGAGAGAGGAAGAATGAGGGAGGGGTGGGGAAAGGAAGAGCAGAGAGAGGGAAGGAGTGAGGGGGGTGGGGTCTTGGG
>CAUYON010152728.1:0-10430 GCA_963573935.1 Arctocebus calabarensis | reverse complement strand
TCATATACATTCAGAAATGTTTTGATCGTACTGTTACAGATAGCCTTCATGGCATTTTCTTGATCACTATATAAAGACATTGATACTCTACATTTAATAAGTTTTCCCAGTACCCTGCTAAGATGCACCGTAGGTGTGATCCAAATCCCTTTTCTTAAAGATGGATCATGTAACATTATTAGTTTTAAATATCTTAGAGTTTGTTTTTTATTTGTTCATTTCACAATATGATTTAGAAAATAGGCTGATCCATTGAAGAAATGATAGCTAAAACACCACAAAACTATGAAATCCATATTGAATACACAGATTATGAGTAATTTCTCTTTGTTTGAAAAATTAGTAAGATAAAGTTGAGATGAGGAAGGGAAGTTTCCATAAGTTTTAGGAACTCTCCTGATGATATTGAGAATGGGATTAGTGTCAGAGCCATCACATCTTAGGAAGGTCATAATCAGCTGGAAACCAACATGGGATTTAGTTATATGAAACATATATTTTCTAGCAAATGTTTGCCTATGAGTTGGTAATATTTTTTTCCTTCCTAGAAAATTGTAGAACATAGTCGTTAATAAAATGTTAGCTTTACTTACACATAAAATATTAAAGCTAAAGATAGTTGTAAGTCTTAGTAAACTTGATAATTAAGGTCTCAAAGACAAAGGGGAAGATACTCACTGACTTTTCCTTCACTTTATTACAAGAATACCCAAGAGACAGGGACATTTAAAACAGCAAACCCCAAAAAAAGGACGCTCTCAAAGCCAAAACAGTCAGGGATATTCCAATATCAGAGCAGTTAAAACTTGCCATGCTCTATGCAAAAATAAAACACAAGAGCTTTTCAACAGATAAAAAGATTGGGATGAGTCTAAATTAAACTATTAACCTTAGGGAAATGATAATAAAAAGCAAAGATATTAAGGACTAGAACAATTTTAAATTGCAAAAAGACATCTATTTGTGTATAGATATATTTTCTTAAATTTTTATTGAAATACATTTGCTCAGAAATATGTATGAATCATTTTAGACAACTTAATAAATTTTCACAAAAAATTAAAAAGAGTTTAGGTAAACAGTAACCAATGAGGACATATAATGCTACCAGAATGCCAGAATTACTCTTTGAGTTCCTTTCAAATATCCTTCCAACAAAGGTAACTTTTTTTTTCCTTACACATGGAAAAAATAATCGATTTGGAATCCTATAGGATGTATTCTTTGGGTTCTGTTTATTTTTCTCAATAATATATTCATAAAATATGAATTTATGTCAATTGTTCTGATTTATTTTGCTCAATACAATATCTATAAAATTCAAATTCATATACTAGTAGTTAATTCATTTTCACTGCTGTATAGAATTCTATTACCAAATATACACCATAATATATTTATCCAATATTTATGCAAATAACTGTTAATAGTCATTTTAAGATTTCCCAGTTTTAGAGTATTAGTCATGTTGTTGTCAAGAGCATTCTAACATCTGCCAATGAACATTTGTGTGCACATTGTAAACATACACATAGAATATATTCTGGATATTTATACCTAAGAGTAGAATATATATATAGCATATATTCAACATCAGTGGATTCCACTAGATAGTTTTACAGAGTGTTGGAACCAATTTATTCTCCATGAAATACTGTAGGAGAGTTTCATCCTTAGCAATGTTTGGTATTATCTACATTTATCAAAATTTTATCTATTTTAGTATCCAATTTTGTGTGATTTAACTTGTATTTTCTTGATAACATACAATTTTGGACATTTTCATATGCTTATTGGTCATATGGAAACCCTTTACTTTAAAATAACTGTTCAAGTCTTTACCATTTTCACTATTGAACAGAATTCTTCAGGGGTCCTGAATACAAATTCTTTGTAGGAAGCATTGTGGGGCCTTCTCCCACTCTGTGGACCACATTGCTCTCTTAATTATGCCATTTGATGACTAGAAGCCCTTAATTTTAATACTGCATAATACTGTTCACAACATCATTTTTTTCATTTACGTGTATTAACATTATCCCACAAAGTTCCTTCGGGCCCCTTTGTAGTAAATCACCTCCCCCACCCGCTTACTCCAGAACTCATTGGTATGATTTCTGTCACTGTGGTTTTCCCTTCAAGAATGTCTTACAAGAGGATCCTGCACTCTGCTGGCTTCCCTTTCCTTCCTTATGCAAATTTAAAATTCAGTGAACTCTTCGTTTTCTTCTAATTTTCTTTATTCTAATAGAAAACACTGATTTTTAATTCAAATGCATGCCTGTATATTTTTGTTGATACACTATGGCTTTATAAACATCATATATAATGAAGGTATACATTCCCAGGGGCGTAAAATGGGTGTACTTGTCTACTGGAGTGATACACAATTTTTTTTAATCATATGGCATTTTTTAATCACTGACCAAGTGAAAGGTATATTATCTGGTTACTCAAAAGCAGCCCTGACGAAAGGGATTAACATGAGGCAAAACACCCTGTCAGGGGCAGATGAGGTGTTTACTATGCACGTAAGTGCATACTCGTGTCTCATCATCTCCTAACACATTCATTTAATGCAAATATCTTTGGAAAAATCTGAATAAAATCAAGAAATGCCTTTAGCAATGTCTACAGATATTTGCTTCATATTTGTCTATAAAGAAGGTTTGAGGTAAGTATTATAGTCAGTCTGGTGCCACTCACCTCAGTGGGAAGAAGCTCTTTGGAAAGGAAGGAGGACAGCTCATATGATGAGCAACTCCTGAGTTCCGTGGATGCACTTTGTTTGTGGATTACACATTTGCAAATTTTCCTACATACGAAAATGTATTGGTAACCCCAAATCAAGACTTGTGCCTGCCTTAATAGTCATCATAGTCACATGCATGAGAGAACCTTGCGTTGTCTGACAGGCACCTTCCCAGCGGAGCTGTAACAAAGCAAAGCTTCCCCTGCTCGTCCTGCTCTCATATTATAATCCAACCTTCTGTGCTTGGTCTATTTATGCTGCAAATTCTGCATTCCTGTGCTGTTTGTTGGTGATTTTGCTATTTAACATGACCCCCAACCTGAAATATTTACATCACTAAACGCCTGATGACTACAATGTGTGTTAGGAAGAAAATACACGTCCTAATTAGACTGCATTCAGGCCTAAGTTACACTGCAATTGATCTTGAGGTCAATGTTAATGAATTGCTGATATATCTCAACAAGGTGTCCTTAAGAGAAAAACACAAAAAAGCCATGTGATATGTTGGTTGGTTGATGATAGTCCTGTGATCAGAGCTCATGGGAGCTTAATACTATATTTCTCCTCGGAGTGATAATTCAGTATTTGCTAATACAATGTTCATGATAACTTTACTTATACAAGATTTGAAAAAAAAAAACATGGAACAAAAGTGTTATAATTCTCATTAACAAAAATTCAATAAATAAATTTCCAAAGTGAAATTTGACAACTAGTAAATATATTTGATTCACATTGATCATACAAGTCATGAGACATTTGTGTGTATAGGTAAAGAGTTTGAAACTTCAAAATAAGTGGAATATCACTTTTGAGCTTTGATTTACTAATTGTGCAAGTACCAGGTGATAGTCTGTAACTCTTGGGAATTCAGAATGATAAAATTTGAGCAAGTAATGAGGACTCATGTTTAAATAATTTATACATGGAAAAAAAGATGTTGATAGTATATATTGTCAGTACAAAAAGTAATTTCAACTGAGAATTTTACCATTTGTCTTCTTTTATATTTGGTATAAAAGGAGTGAGCGAATACTTAACCTGTTCCACTAAATTTCATTTCTGTACCAATAATCTCAACAGTCAAATAAACTTTGGTACCTTAAATGAACATGATGTGAGTTTTTGTTTCATCCTAATTTATGTGTCAAAGCAATTGTTTGCTTTAACTCTGTCAAAATGGTTTGCAAAAATCCACCTAAAAGGCTGTTGCCAAGTACTTTTATTCTCTAAGTTTCCTCCTGCCCCCCAGGTATTTTTGACATACCCAGAGGTATGTTGGTTGTAGCATTTATTAATATTTTTGTGCCTTTAAAGCTGACTATATGTCTCAAAATTCCTTAATTTTTCAAAATGTATTTGCAATTGGGGTGCAGTTAGGTTATGTAGCTTAAAACATTTCATTTTTTTATTTCATCAGAACATGCCTTTATGGTTTAATATTTCTTAGCACGCAGGTCAGAGAATTTGCTTAGAAGTAAATATGAGCAAGCAAAAGAGTATACTATTCCTAATTAGATTAGTGTTGACCATACACATATAGAATATTAAGAGATATCAAGTAGATTTATTCCAATCTATGATATAATGGTAGGTTTTGAAATATTAATTTTAGGAAAAGACAGGCATGCCATCTTTGTGTTAAACAATAGACAAATATATTCTAAGAAAATACTAAATAAATATTTGTTCAACACAATTAGACCTTTTATCAAAGCGATTGTGTATTTGTTACTTTAAATGTTATATTGATTGTTGTTGTTATATTTCCAGGTTTTAATTTTATGTCTTCAAAATGACACCCAACAGTTATGGGAAGGGTCTTGGTTTCTGATAATCATGTTTCAAAATCTAGAAATTCCCCTATTTGCTGGGTGTTACTGGACAAATTACTTTGTATGTTTAAATCTGCTTTTCCTTATCTTGCCTCTCTTGTATTTTGATTGTTTATTCACTTGTGGTCCCAAGATTGTAAGCTGCTTTCTAGTTGTGATAAATACTTTGTTCCTTTTGACTGATCAAAGATCAGCTCTATACAGCACAAGTCCAATAATAAGCTTATTGGATGGAACTACCACACAGTGAACAGGTGATAGAACATTAGCCCTACTCCTTTGAGCCACAAGTGCCGCCATCTGAAACCCTGTTTTATGTATGAAAATGCAATTACCAGTTATGTTAGCTTAACAGAACAATTTTTTTACAAAACCTTTTTTTCAGAAAACCTTTAATTTATATAGTTTTCCTCGAAGTAACTTTCATCTAAATTTCAGTAAATTATTTAAGGAATTATAGGCTTCTTGGTATTTTGTTATTCTTCTAAAATTATTAAGTAATGGAGATTACTAGTCAAACAATTCAACCTCCAGTTTCAAACTTTATTGCAAAAATTATGAAAAACAATTTCTTAAAAGAAGTATCTATTTTGTTTTCCTATGTTTCTTTTGTTCATTCTGCATTAAAATATATAAATTAAATTTTTACTGTGACTTTCTGCTATATATAGTATTTGAAATAAAATCTATAAAACATAACATTAATTTACTAATTAAACAAAAATATTTTTATATAGCACCAAAAGTGACATGAGGTTTCAATACTTGTCAAATGTACATCTTATGTTTATATTTATTGTAATATTTTGGTATATTTCAATATGTATACCATTTATCAAGTCATCTGACTAGGTTTTTCAAATTTGATTAAAGTTGTTAGAGAAAATGATGATTTAGTTTTTAATATGCATTTTTATTTAATCTATTTTTCTCTTACATAGAAGGTAGCTATAGTATTGTCTTAGCTATACATCAGAAGTCATATCTTGTGGGTTGTTATATTTTATTTAAGGGATCATTCTGTATATGCTATGCTAATCTGATTGTCTTAACTCCTTATTTCTCTTAACTTTTGTTCATCTTGAATTTCAGTGAATAAAATGAGAATTCTTGACCTGTTTCTGCCCCACATCTAAGCGATGTGCTTATCGCTTAAATTGTCTGAGAAGATCTCACATTTCAGTCAGCACAGCAGATTTATACACTCTTAGTGAGTTCCCCAGAAAATGTCTCACATAGAGAAATTATTCAGATAATCCTTCCCATTTATTTGATAGTTTTATTAAAATAATTAAAGATCATATCTTTGGAGAAGAAGGAGGGGTGATGGATGGAAAAAAAGGTAGCAGACAAAGCTTCTGCAACCTGTCTTTCCTCTCTCAAATCCTAAAGAATGGTAGAAATGTTCACATTTGTGTGGTGCACACACACACACACACACACACAGTCCCCTTTCTTTCTTTGTTGCTTTCGAATCTGAACTTAAATATCACAGCTAAGAAGAATGGGTGATCAAAGGCACCACCTGCTAAAACAAAGTGACTGCTTGGATGCATTCACAATTCTTTCTGAAATTCTTCCTGCAGCCTGTATTATAGACAGTGGGACTTGTGCCCCCAGGAGCAGCACCAGTGTGGCAGCAGATCTCAGGAATGTAGAAAAATAGGAAGGTTAGAAGTTTGAAGGAGAAACCCATAATAGTTTACAGTGAGATTGTCCTGCATAACTGGAGCTTAGTAGAAGACAGATGAGTAAGTTTCCCTGTGGACCATGTTAACACCACAAGGGAAAAGATGGAAGGAGCTGTCTTGATGTAATTCTTAACCAAAGAAATTACCAGAAAGAGCAGAGGAAGACCTCTTTCCCAAAGCATCTATCGATTATGGAGGGCAGGGTCTCAGGAATGCACAGAAGTATTCCACAGCACAGAGCTCACATTTGGATGGCTTCCATTACAGACAGTATTCAGTAAAAAGAGAAATATTTAAACAAATTAGTTTATGTGACGAAGCCTTTGTTTATTGCCCCTTTCCCTCCTATCTTTCATCTACATGTAAACATTAACCTCACATAGAGACAAAAGGCTAACTTAATACGGGAAAGTGGAAGAACAAAGTGCACTCCCCTCATCTCTAATCCTCAATAATGACCACATTTAGATTGAGAATTGAGACATGGGAAAGCTCAGAGACATCATGAATGAAATGGATAGTGTAGGATTATAAAATAATCATATAGAGGTAGGATCAACATGCAATACACTGAACATATCTAACGTATGTAATTTGGTGAGTACATACCAGATAAATTATCATCATAGTCAAGATACCAAATTTCCAATCACCTTTAGATTTCATTTTACCACTTTATTATTCCTCCATCTCTCTGCTCACCATCCATAACAACTACTAATTTGCTTTCTGTCAGCTTAAACTACTTGATAAGCTTCTTTCATTCAGCATAATTTTGAAAACTAATAATGTTATTGCATGCACAAATAGTTTATTTATCTGTTAATGTTGAGTATTCCATTGTATGGGGCTAAACTACAATTTGTTCATCTTTACTTTGGTTAATCTATATTTTGATTATATTTTACAATTAAAGCTTCTATGAATATTTTCATGTATAAACCTTTTTTTCTTGGACTTATGGTTTTGTGCAAATATCTAGGAATAGAATTGGAAGTGTATATCTTTTCAGAAACTGCAAAACTAATTTCCACAATGGCTGTGCTACTAGGCATTTCAAGAAACAACATCTGTGTGTGTTTTCTTCCCATTATTGCCAACATCCTGCCCTGTCCATCTTTTAAATTTTAGTTGTTCTATTTCATTGTGATTTTAATTTTTTTTACAACTAATGATGTTGATTTTTATATATTTGCCATTCTTACACTTTCTTTTGGATTTTTTTCCAAAAATTGTACCAGGTATTATTGTCTTGTTTGTCCTCTTAATCTTGTGTTTTAAGAATTTTTTCTTTTTACTCAATCATATCTTTTATCAGCTCCTGAACACAAGAAAAATATCCAGGGATAAAGTCCCAACATTTCTGGGCTAGTTAAGGTTGGATCAGCTCCTGCCTATTTAAACCTGAGTGTCTTTATTCTGAGCATTTGTGTAAGTGCGTGTGATTGTATGTGTGTGTTTGAGAGAGAGAGACAAAGAAAGAGAGATAAAAGATTTGGTTTTAGTTTTATATAATTTTTGGTTTTCGTTAGGAGCCACATTTTTTTTTTCTTTTTTGTAGAGACAGAGCCTGACTCTATTGCCTTTGGTAGATTGCCTTGGCATCATGCAGCTCACAGCAACCTCCAATTCCTGGGCTCAGGGGATTATCCTGCCTCAGTCTCCACAGTAGCTGGGACTACAGTCACGCATCACAATGCCTGACTAGTTTTTGTTTGTTTGTTTTTTGCAGTTTGGCTGTGGCCGGGTTTGAACCCATGACCCATGGTATATGGTGCCAGTGCCCTACCCACTCAGCCACAGGCGCCGCCAGGGAAACCACATTTTTTATGTGTTGGAATTCATGAGCATTGGGTTCAATGAAAATAAGTCCATTTAGAGAGATGTAATGGTGCTTCCTCTTCTTCTAGGTTCTTGGAAGTACACTAATGGCAGTATTTTTTTTTTTGAGAGTCTCACTTTGTTGCTCTTGGTAGAGTGCTGGGGCATCACACCTCACAGCAACCTTCAATTCTTAGGCTCAAGTGATTCTCTTGCCTCAGCCTCTGAAATAACTGAGACTACATGTGCCTGCCACAATGCCTGGCTATTTTTTTGTTGCAGTTGTTTAGCTGACCTGGGCTGAGTTCAAACCTGGCATCCTCGGTATATGTGCCTGGCACTGTAACCCCTGTGCTATGGATGCCGAGCCTAATGGCAGTATTTTTTAACAAAATTCTTAGACCAAACTTATTCAACCTAGCCACTTGGAGTGAATGTATTCTGCAGTTACATTTAAGAGATCTACTAGTGCTTACAAGTAACCTGCCACTTTTATTATTGAAAGAAAGATGTAGAGGGCAGTGCCTATGGCTCAAAAGAGTAGGGCACTGGCCCCATATGACAGAGGTGGAGGGTTCAAACCCAGTCCTAGCCAAAAAACACAAAAAAAAGAAAAATAAAATAAAATAAATAAATAAATAAATAAATAAATAAAGACATAGAATTCTCTGCTCTGGAATTGTCAGCTCAATATTTTTTAATGAATTGACATGGTTACAATCTATGTCTATATTCATGAGAGTGTGAAAAGGGTGAAAAATAGGTGATTTATTATAGCTCATACATTTAGAACTCTTGCTTTTCCAAAACTTACAAGCAATAAGAATCTGTTTGCATGTATGGCTTGTCAGACCAACAAAAATAAAAGTACAATTATAAAATTATATACTGTCTAGCAGATATTTTATTTACACACACAAACACATATTTCCATGGGAAATCCATAGAATTGAGGGGTTACTCCTCAAACTGTGATAAACCGATAGACTCCAAAACGAACCCAATCTGTCCCAGCCTGAGTCCCCTTGTGTTTCCACCCTGCTGGAGGAAGTTCTAAAACCCCTTAGCTATGGCTAAACAATGGTGGAAACTTACTCAAGCAGAGTTTCCCAAATTGTAAATCCTCCTTGAGCTAACTGTCATGCTGTAACTCCGCCCTAGCTAACTACCACATTCTGCTTCTGCACTTGACTGCTTGCTTGCCATGCAGCACAAAATGGGTATAAAAACCAGCCTGCTCCTTATTTCAGTGCCGCCTAATTCTTGGAGTAGTGGTCCCCTGCGCAGGCATAATAAATCACCATCTGATTTATACTGAAGTGGGGTCTGAGTTTTTCTTACAGGCTGCAATGGGTGCAAAAAAAAAAAAAACAATTTTAATGAATATATACATTAGTATATTTTGTCTAAAAGGTAATTTTGTGTTTGGTAACAAAAGTCTTTAAATGGGGCATGTGATGCAAACAGTGTAACCTGGTTCTTTGTACCCTCAATGAAACTGAAACAATAAGAAAAGAAAAAGAAAAATCATAAAAGGTCCACATATGTGATCAAGATTTAATATATGGAATTTTTTTCTAGAGAAACAAAGTTTTGAAGAATAGCTGGAAGTATAGTTATTATAGAATATATCTAAATGGAAGAAAAATTAGAGAAATAAAACAGAAAACTGCAAGCAACTTAAATATCAACTTAAGGAGGCTATGGACATGAATTACTGCATATTAATGCAATTTGATACTCTATCTATATTTTATTGAAAGTAATATTTACAAAATGACAAATTTTTCAGCATATTAGCAGTATTAACTAACTTTACCCCCACAACAGCACTATTACATTGTTGCTGTCTTGTCCCCACTTTGCAGATGAAGACATTGAAGCATGCAAAATTTAAGAAATTTTCCCACTGTCCCACCACCCTGACGTTGTGGAAAAACAGTCATGGTGTATGACATCCTGGCAACCTGTCTCTAGAGGCCACATGCCTGAACCCATGAGTCTGCACCTTCCCCATCATATTTTTCTTCTTCTATTTTTATAACTTTAGTATCTATGCTGTTTGAGAACAATCAATTTTTATACATTGTGATTGCAATATAAACCTTTGTGTTTGTGTGTGATGAAGAAAAAAACCCAGGAAGAACACACGTGGGATTTTAGCGTTCAAATGATAGAATTTTAGCATTTTTTTTTTTTTGAGACAGAGCCTCAAGCTGTCACCCTGGATAGAGTGCTGTGGCATCACAGCTCACAGCAACCTCCAATTCCTGGGCTCAAGCGAGTCTCCTGCCTCTACCTCCCAAATAGTTGGGACTACAGGTGCCC
>CAUYON010152724.1:0-10842 GCA_963573935.1 Arctocebus calabarensis | reverse complement strand
CAATTTCCTTCAGATTTTCATATTTCTGAGAGTAAAGTTTCTTGTAATATTCGTTAAGGATTTTTTGAATTTCTGAGGGGTCTGTTGTTATTTCGTCTTCACCATTTCTGATTGATGAAATTAGAGATTTTACTCTTTTTTTCCTGGTTAGAGTAGCCAAAGGGTTATCTATTTTATTGGCCTTTTCAAAGAACCACCTTTTTGATTTATTGATCTGATGTATAATTCTTTTGTTTTCAATTTCATTTAATTCTTCCCTGATCTTTTTTATTCTGTGGTACTTAAATTTTGATTGATGGAGAACATTATAGATATTCTCAGAATTCTTCTTGTAATGATTAAAGGCTCAAAAATATATCCTTCTTACTTTACCAAAGTTAAATGATATGCAATGTACTTCTACTCCATTCAGCTACCAGTCATTTTCAATAGCTTCTCATTTCATTTGTTTTTTAACTATAGTTGTATCTGTGTCTCCAGCTTTTGTCTTGTCATTTCTTCAATTCACTCAGTATACATAACCTCGTCAACAGGTACATATTCAACCCCCCAACTCATTCTCATATAATTTGGTCATTTCTCAAACTTTCTATCTCAGTCTAAATATCAACTACACAAAGAGTTTTTAAATTATTTTATTTGATCACAATATCTTAGTTGTTTATAAAATTCTCTATTGATGTACTTTGTTTTCTTCATAGCACTTTTGTTGATCTGTTTTTAAATAGGAAATTTATGTAGAAAGTAACTTGTCAGTTGGGTCAACTGACAGGGTACATGTGCCGATTGGTGAAATCTGTATGCTGTTTTCCTGCTTGTCATCTTTCCCCCCTTCTATAATATACAAACTAGGAGTGGACAAAGTCCATTTCCTTTGTTTTTGATCCTATATTCTGATCATCCATCATAGTACCTAAAACATTTGTACAGTGAATTAACATTTCTTAGCTAAATAAAATGATGTAATGGGAAAGTTAAATAAATGTGTTTTTTCTTTGATTTTGTAAGAAATATTCTATGTTCAAAGCTATAGAATTTTGGTTTGTCATGTTTTAAACCAGAGAATTTCATATAATGATTACTTTTTATATTGTTTCATTCTTCCTAATAAATAATTATAGATGTGCATATAAATGGCATATCAAAACATATGTATAGTCAACATAAAAAGTATTAAACATAAAATTGCATAAGAACAATAATGCTTCAACTCATTACTTGCTTTTATTTTCTTATATAATGGCTTTCTGTTCCATTTTCTTTTTTATACTAGTATCCAGAAGCAATGAGTTTGGAGGGATTTTCAGTTACTATAGCTCAACTGCTTGGCCTTAATATAGGATTAACATATGATGACATCACAAAGTGTTCTTGTCCACGAGCTACATGCATTATGAATCATAAAGCAGTGTAAGAAAATTTTCTTAATTAATTTTACACATATTTTATTAGATTATTTCCAAGATATGAAGTTTTTAAACTTAAACATTCAAATTCATATCAGAAATTGAAAACGTATGTTATGCTTGAAGAGATATCACAAACAATTTTTTGTAAAGAAGCAGAAATATGGAAGATATGATATATATATTATTATTTAAAAACTTTTACTCAAGAGTATTAGTGGGAGAAATTTAAAGTTAATAAACACTCTAAAGGATTGGGTGGTGCCTGTGGCTCAGTGAGTAAGGCGCCAGCCCCATATACCGAAGGTGGTGGATTCGAACCTGGCCCTGGCCAAACTTCAACAAAAAAATATCTGTGCATTATGGCGGGCACCTGTAGTCCCAGTTACTCGGGAGACTGAGGCAAGAGAATCACCTAAGCCCAGGAGTTGGAGGTTGCTGTGAGCTGTGATGCCATAACACTCTACTGAAGACAATAAAGTGAGACTCTGTCTCAAAAAAAAAAAATACTCTGAAGTATTGTATAAGGATATACTATTTTTGTTGTGTGTAGTTTCTGTTGCTCAAGACAATGATGCCTCATATCACTCTTAATAATGTATCGTAGTCTGGAAGTTTTAATTAATATTCTTTAAAAAAAGAAATAAGAATTTGAAGAGAAAAAAACGATGCTTTTATTTTCAGATGTTATAACTAACCACCCAGAAGTATCAACAGAATCAATATACTACTAGAACAACAATAATAATAACATCAAACATTTATTAAGATATGAGTCTTTAAAAATTCCCCAATAGCCAACAGTAAGCACACACATGATCTGTTATAAAATTGTTATTTTGTCAGACACATTTATAAATTCAGTATAATCCAAATCTATATTTTATATTACATTTTTTAAGAAACTTGATAAATTCCATAAAAAGTGGTAAAATGGGTAAATTAGATAACCTTTTGATGAGTATGAGCTGGAATTTATGGTTAAAAGGAGGGGTCTTATTGATGAGAGACACTATTACTTGTAGAGTTATAGAAATAAAGAAAAAGGAGGAAAGATAATGTTAGAAAATTGTAGTGGATAGGGTCTAGTGCATAAGTAGAAAAAGAGTTTTATTGAAAACTGGATATATTCAATACTTGTGGAAGGAGATAAGGAAAGTAAATATGTAGAGAGGTACATAGTCTAATTAATGAAGATGTAAGGGTATAGCAAATTTATTTAATAGGAAACTAAGAGCAAAGAATACAAGAGCTTTGATATAAAGCATGAAATAATTATCTGGGACTGGGAATTAGAAGTGGTTTAAGAAATGTGATAAGAGTGTTGAGCATTTTGAAAACATACCAAGAATTTGTGATTGCAAACTTAATATGAATTCAAATGGCATAGGTGTTTGTTTTGATTCATTGAGTTTCAGCTTCTGAGTTGCATATACAGAGAAAGAGAGGAATTGATGTTTTGCCAAGTGAATTTCCATGACGCTTCAAAAGAAGGTTGTAGGGGAATCTGTATCCTTCCGCATTAACTAGATTTCAATTTTCCCTCTCCCCTAAACTTGTAGCTTTGGATAAGATAATATAAATATTTTGAGGCTGCCCCACCTTACCCTACTTCTTTGTATTTAGTCCAGGATAGTAATCTTCCTCACAAAAAATTAATAATTTTACATTCTGCTTAAATTATCTTTTGCCTATTAAACTTCTGTATATTTAGGAATATATATCTATAGATTTATATCTACAGACTGTTTACAGACATATCACATTCATATTCTTTCTCATGTTGGCCACCTTTTAAGCAGAAATTTGAAAAATAAATTGCATTTTTCCCACCTTAAACAAAAGTTCCACGTTCTAAATATTGATGTTAAATTTTTACTTGAAAAATATATGATCTAAATAGTAGATAACTTCTAAGTGTATATCTATTTATAAAATAATTTTGTATGAAGAGGTATTCGTACTCAAATTATGTAGCTTTTTGCATGAGTCTCTCTTTCAAAAGCAGAGGGATACTGATACTTCTTGTAAAATAAAGCAGTTTAACATAATAAAGAAAATTTGATTAAATAGCATTTTTCCCTATGATTTTTCACTGTTTGTTCCATATAAATAGTGGTTTCAGTAAAAGCTAATGTATTTCTCTATGTCTTTAAAGTCTTCCAAATTTGAAACCTTGGAAGTTATGCTTTTCTTTCTTTGGAGGCTCAAGACATGACCCAGGACCTCTGTCATATCATATTAAGCTGTTTAAGTATTAGTATTTCAGACATAATTGTCTACAGTGGCACTGTCCAGTAGAAATAAAACATTAAAAATGGAAAATAATCAGATGAAACAATCATGGTAATATATTTCATAAAATTAATATATTAAAATACTATCAGTTCAATATGTAACCAACTTAAAATTTTTTCATTGATTATGTTATGTTCTTGTGTACAAATTTGTTTTTACATTGGGTATGGAGTATGAGAGAAAATAAAAGAATCCAGCATCATGTATCTATTAAATGAACAAAGTTTTAGGCAACTGAGAACAATGGGTGGAGCAAACATTGTTTGAAATCACTAGGTAAATATTGGACATGTTATGTTTGAAACCTTATTTACATATATAAGACTGCTTTCAGATATTTCACCAACTGTGAATGTATCCACACTAATTTTCCTGGGTCTTGTATTATAGTATAAAATTTAGATAATATAACATTAAATTTCAAAAGTATAAATAGGGACGCTTGTTATTACGTGAAGCAAAAGTGCTATGTAGAAAAACAAATATTGAAAGTGGAAAAGGAATGTGCAGGGGCACAATTTATCAGGAAAGATCTCTCTAACAGGTACTGTTTTAATACACATCTGACTGAAATGAAGGAAGAAAGCTTGAGATATTTGAGAGAAGAACATTTCAGGTAAAGGGAATGACAGTAAGATACGTAGATACATAAGTGATACATAGACAGAATTATATAGATAAATATATAGATGCATAGAGTCATTGATTTAACCACTATAACTTATTGCATTGCTATGCTGGAAAAATACATATTCCATGCATTTTTTAAGAGAAAGTTGAAATAATAAATATTATAATTTAAAATTTAATTATAATTGATTCCATTTCTGCTAAGGTACACTTTTTTGAATTGGACATCTTGCAATTTATATGAGTATGTATGGGGCATTATTTAGATGTGGGTTTTTTAGCAACTCTTATTTACTTGAGGAATACTATTTCATTTCAGGAGCTCCAGTGGTATAAAAATTTTTAGCAACTGTAGCATGCATGACTATAGAATGTTTGTTTCAAAACTTGAGGCTAAATGTCTTCAGAACCTTTCAGATTTGACAGGATTATATCAAAGTCAACCAGTGTGTGGAAATGGGATTTTGGAACATAATGAAGAATGTGACTGTGGTAATGGAGAGGTGAGTAACAAAGATTGAAATTTGAGCACAATTCTTATGTTTCCAATAAAACATAAAATATTTTTAATGATATATATGGAATAAAAGCATGCAACTGTGTCTTCAATAAGTGAAATATGAGAATGAGGATGAGTTAACATAAACAAAGCACTTTCCCTTTTGGATTAAGAAGACAAGTGTATCATGAATATTAAGTTCATATAACTGTTCCCAGTCATACCAGCAGATAGATTTTTGAATGCATAGGCTAAATGAAATCCTTTTTATCCACAATTCAGAAAATTAAGATAGCAAAATTCAGTTTCTAACTCGTTTGGCCTCGTTTTCTATTTTCTCTACAAACTTCTGCTAAATTTAATCGATATTTTCCCCATCTTTTATGATTGGAGGAATTTCTAAACATTATAATATATTTCCTTTATTCATTCTCAAATTTCCTATATGTACCAGGTTTTGGTGATCAATTTTTTCCTATGTGTTCATTTCTTAATATACTTATGCACTCAATAATTATTTAATTAACTGAATTCAATGCACATCATTCTCAACAGGTAGGACTATAAATTCAGTCTATTATAAATTTCATTGTTCTATAATTTTTAGCACTTCCCCTTGCTTTCAATAAAATGAATGTCTTTATGATTTCTCCTCAAATAGTTACATAAATTCTTTATCCTTAGAAAAACTCTTGATCACCACATTTTTATGTATTATTAAATTCTTTCATGTAATGTTAGTCATCCTACATTCCATAAAGTATTAAAATTTATATGTTTGAGTCTAAGTGTATCTATATGTGTGTGTACCTATATATATACACCAATATACCTGTATATATAGGTACACACACAGAGAGATTGTACATATATGTATCTAGTAGATATATTTTATAATGTGTATATGCATGCACACACAGATTTCCAATTATCCCAATGCTTTCTTAGTTTTCTGATAAGCATGACTGTGCTCAAGTTGCATTATAATGTGGTGCCATCTACCTACTAATAAATACTGATCATTTTTATTGAAACATGAAATAAAACAACACAGTCTGAAGGGGTTAGGTCTGAACTCTGTGGGTTTCTACAATCACAGACTATGACCTTAGTATTATGTGAAGCCATTAGCAGAGAGAACTCACTGTGCTCAGAAGCAATTGGGCAACCCTCAGATAATTATGATGCTCATTTGATAGATAAATGTTCCATATTCCTTAGGAAAACTCAGCATTGCTTTTATACATTAACAACAAACTATGGGAAAAATAAATCAAGACCATAATACAAAATATTATTTTGACATTTATAACAGTGACAAAATAATAAAATACTTGGAAGGAAATTTAAACAGGAAAGTGAAATAGCTATACATTAAAATTCTAAAACTTTGATAAAAATTAAAGATGAGGCTTGGTGCCTGTAGTTCAAGTGGCTAAGGTGCCAGTCACATACACCAGAGCTGACAGGTTCAAATCCAGCCCAGGCCTGCCAAACAACAATGACAACTACAACCAAAAGACAGCTGGGTGTCATGGGAGGTGCTTGTAGTCCCAGCTACTTGGGAGGCTGAGGCAAGAGAATCACTTAAGGCCAGAAATTGGTTGTTGTTGTGAGCTGTGATAACATGGCACTCTACACAGGGAGATAGCTTGAGGCTCTGTCTCAAAAAAAAAAAGATGACACAAATGAATGGAAAGACTGGCCATGTTCATGGATTGGAGGAAATAGTATTGTTAAAATGTCCATGCTACCCAAAGTGACCTACAGATTTAATTTAATCTCTTTCATAATTCTAATACATTTTTTACAGAAATAGAAAAAAATCCTAAAATTCATGGGAAACTACAAAAGACCCTAGAAAACCTAATAAATCCTGAGCAAAAGTGTAAAAGCTGGAGGAATCACATTACTTCAAAATATACTCCAAAGCTATAATTATCAAGACAGAGTGGTAATGGCAAAAACCAGTGAAAGAGTATAAAGAGCCCAGAAAAATATCCACACAGTCACAACAGATTTGTAACATAAATTCCAAGAATGCAAAGTGGAGAAAGGATGGTCTATTTAATAACCAATGTTAGGAAAATTAGATATTAATCTGTAGAAGAATGAAATTAAATTCTGGTCCCACACTATATTTAAAAAATCAGCACAAAATGAATTAAAGACTCAAACAGAAGTCCGAACCTGTAAAACTACTAAAAGAAAACATAGAGAAAAAACTCCACATTATTAGATTTGACAATGACTTCTTGAATATGATACCAAAAGCTCAGGGAAAAAAATACACTAGTGGAATTATATCAAACGAAAATGCTTTTGCATAGCAAAGGAAATTATGAATAGAGTGAAAAAATAATTTAAGGAATTGGAAAAAATATATGCAGTCTGTACATCTGATAGGATGTTAATATAAAGAAAATAAGGACTTCAAACCGTTCAATGGCAAGGAAAAAAATAACACAATTAAAAATGGGCAAAGGTTCTAAATAGGCATTTCCCAAAATAAAACAAATGGCCAGTGAGAATATAAAAATATGCACACAAATTACTAATCATCAAAGTAACTGAATTTGAAATCCAAATGAAATATCATTTCACAGCTGATAGAATATTATCCAAAAAAATGAAAGGATACTTTTTCTTCCATTCTTGAGATACTTTACTAAGAAAAATATGTTTCACCTCCATCCTTGTAAATGTTAAAGAAGTCTCCATCATTTTTAAGGCTCCATCTTTTTTAAGACTGCATAATATTCTATGGTGTACATATATAATAATTTATTAATCCATTCATTCATTAATGGGCACTTAGGCTTCTTTCATGACTTGGCAATTATGACTTGGGCTGCAATAAACATATCTTTGTTCTGAAGTGATTATTCATCTTCTGGATACATACCCAATAGAGGAAATTCAGGATCAAACAGCAGGTCTATTTTTAGATCCCTAAATGATCTCCAAAAGCACATATTAGTTTTCATTGCTACCAGGAGTGCAGAAGTGTTTCCTTTTCTCCACATCCATGCCAACATCTATAGTTTTGGGATTTTTTTATGTGTATCCAATATACTCAGTTCTACTATGAAACCAATATGTAATCACCAACACTTCCATATGAAAGTTATAACACAACTACTGTCCAAGATGAAGAGGGAAAGAGGAGGGGCAGGGGATGGGGGAGGATGAGTGGAGGGAGGATAATTGGTGGTACCACACCTATGGTGCATTTTCCAAGAGTACATGTCAAATCTATTAAGTGAAAAGTAGAAATGTCTTTTTAATTATTTTGTATTAAATCATAACTTCATACATTGATGCATTTATGGGGTTCAGAGTATTGCTTCTATATACAATGTGAAATGTTTACATTGAACTAAGTAACACATTCATCACGATTATGCTCATTTCTTAATAGCTTTGAAATGTACCATTGCATCTTACATTAGGTGAGATCCCTCCAAATACCCACCCTCCTTTCATATCTCCCCTCCCGTCCCCTCTCTCTTCTATTCCCTTCTACTTTCTAGACTGTAGTCATGGTTTGCCATTTGTATGACTATGTAGGTTGTTATATATTGATGTCATAGTGGTATTGAGTACATTGGATACTTTTGTTTCCATTCTTGAGATACCTTACAAAGAAGAATGTGTTCCAGCTCCATCCAGGTAAACACAAAAGATGTGATGTCTCCTTCTTTTTTATGGCTGCATAGTATTCCATGGTGTACATATACCACAATTGTTAATCCATTCATGGGTCGATGGGCATTTAGGCTGTTTCCATGTCTTGGCTATTATGAATTGGGCTGCAATAACATTCTGGTGCAAATGCCTTTGTTGTAAAATAATTTTTGATCATCTGGGTATATACCTAGTAGAGGAACTGCAGGATCAAACAGTAGGTCTACTTTTAGTTCCTTGAGTGTTCTCCAAACTTCTTTCCAAAAAGGTCGTATTAGCTTGCATTCCCACCAGCAGTGTAGAAGCCTTCTCTTCCCTCTGCATCCACGCCAACATCTGTAGTTTTGGGATTTTGCAATATGGGTTAATCTTACTGGAGTTAGATGATATCTCAAAGTGGTTTTGATTTGCATGTCTCTGATGATTAAAGATGATGAGCACTTTTTCATGTGTTTGTAGGCCATGTACCTGTCTTCATCAGAGAAGTTTCTGTTCAAGTCTCTTCTCCACATAGAAACAGGGTTATTTATTCTTTTTTTGTGGATTTGTTTGAGTTCTCTATAGATTCTAGTTATCAGACCTTTGTCAGAAGCATAACCTGCAAAAATCTTCTCCCATTCTGAAGGTTATCTGTTTGCTTTACTTACTGTGCCCTTACTGTGCAAAAGCTTTTTAGTTTGATCAGATCCCAGTAATGGATTTTTTGTGTTGCTTCGATTGCCCAGGGAGTCCTCCTCATAAAATATTCTCCCAGGCCAATTTCTTCAAGTGTTTTCCCTGCACTCTCTTATAGCATTTTTATAGTTTCTTGCCTTAAGTTTAACTCTTGTATCCAGTGAGAATCAATTTTTGTTAATGGTGAAAGGTGGGGGTCCAGTTTCAGTCTTTTACAGGTCACTAGCCAGTTCCCCACTGAATATTTTTAACAGACTTGTTAAAGATCAAATGATGGTTAGTAGCTGGGTTCATCTCTTGGTTGTTTATTCTGTTCCATAAATCTACCTCTCTGGATTTTGTGTTAGTACCGTGCTATTTTCATCACTATAGATTTATAGTGTAGCCTGAAGTCTGGTAATGTGATACCTCCTGATTTGTTCTTATTTCTGAGTAATGTATTTGCTATTCAAGGTTTTTTCTGATTTCATATAAAAGAAAGTACTATTTTTCAAGTTTTTTAAAGTATGACAATGGTGCTTTAATAGGGATTGCATTAAATCTATAGATTGTTTTGGGTAGTATGGACATTTTAACAATGTTGATTCTTCCCAGCCATGAGCATAGTATGCATTTCCATTTGTTAACAACTTCAGCTATTTCTTTTCTCAGAGTTTCATAGTTCTCCTTATAGAGATCTTTAACATCCTTTGCTAGGTAAATCCCCAGATATTTAATCTTCTTTTGGCACTGTTCTAAAAGGAATAGAGTCCTTGATTATTTTTTCGGCTTGACTATTGTTGGTTTATATAAAAGCTACTGACTTATAAGTATTTATTTTGTATCCTGAGATGCTGCTGTATTCCTTGATCACTTTTAAGAGTTTTGAAGTTGAGTCTCTGGGGTTTTCCAGGTATAGGATCATATTATCAGCAAAGAGTGAGAGTTTGATCTCCTCTGACCCTATTTGGATACCCTTGATCGCCTTCACTTGCCTGATTGTGATGGCTAAGACTTCCATTATTATGTTGAATAGCAGTGGAGAGAGTGGACATCCTTGCCTCATTCCTGATCTGAGTGGAAATGTTTTCAATTTGACACCATTTAATATGATATTGGCCGTGTGTTTGCTGTAGATGGCCTCTATCATTTTAAGAAATCTCCCTTCTATGCCTATTTTCTTTTTTTTTTTTCAAATTTTCATTGATAAATTTATTTTTTCTTCTTTTTTTTGTATTGAATCATAGCTGAGTACATTAGTTCAATCATGGGGTACAGTGTGCACCATATACAATCTGAGATATTTTCATCCGCCTGTTTGACATAACATTCATGAGATTTTCTCATTTACTGTGTGAAAACATTTTTGTTCTGCATTTAGTAGTTTTCTGCTGACCCTTCAAAGATGCACCTCAAGTGTGTTCTCACCTTTTATCCTCTCTCCCCCCACCCTCTCCATCCCCTTCCCTCCCTCTACCATTTCCCTGTCTTCTTGTGCAATAATTGGGTTGTAGCCTTCACATGAGAGATATAAATTTGCTTCATATTAGGGCTGTATACATTGGATACTTTTTCTTCCATTCTTGAGATACTTTGCTAAGGAGGATGTGTTCCAGCTCCATCCATGTAAGTATGAAAGAGGAAAAGTCACCATCTTTCTTTAAGGAT
>CAUYON010152723.1:0-29385 GCA_963573935.1 Arctocebus calabarensis | reverse complement strand
CACAGCTCATAGCAACCTCTAACTCTTGGGCTTAAGTGATTCTTTTCCTCAGCCTCTGGAATAGCTGGGACTACAGGCACCCGCCAAAATGCCTGGCTATTTCTTGGTTGCAGATCATTTTTTCTTCTTTTTGTAGAGACAGAGTCTCACTTCATCGCCCTCAGTAGAGCGCCGTGGCATCACACAGCTCACAGCAACCTCCCACTCCTGGGCTTAGGCGATTCTCTTGCCTCAGCCTCCCGAGTAGCTGGGAATACAGGCGCCGGCCACAACGCCCAGCTAATGGTTGCAGATCATTTTTGTTTAGCAGGCTTGGGCCAGGCTCAAACCCACCAGCCTCGGTGTGTGTGGCTGCCACCCTACTCACTGGGCTATGGGAGCCAAGCTATTTTTTTTTTTTTTTGAGAGAGAGAGTCTCACTATGTCACCCTTGGTAGAGTGCTGTGCCATCACAGCTCACAGAAAACTTCATCTCTTGGGCTCAAGTGATTCTCTTGCCTCAGCCTTTCAAGTAGCTGGAACTACAGGCACCTGCCACAATGCCTGGCTATTTTTTGTTGCAGTTGTGGTTCAGCTGGCCTGGGCCGGGTTTGCACCTGCCAACCTTGGTGTACGTAGCTGGTGCTGTAATCACTGTGCTATGGGTGCTGAGCCATAGTTCTCCTATTTTTAATGGAAATGAGGTCTTACTCTTGCTCAGGCTGGTCTTAAACACCTGAGCTGAAGCAATCCACCCGCCTCCCACAATGCTAGGATTGTAAGTGTGAGGCACTGTGCCCAGACCAACCCAGTCATTTAAGAAAGCAGAAAAGAAGAGGGTAATGGCAGAGCAATCTCTTAGAAAATTATGGGACTACACAGCATATGGATTATAGGTATCTCCAAAGGGGAAGAAAAGAGTTCCAATAGCATGGAAACCTTAGTGAAGGATATTAGAGCTGAGAATTTCTCTAACATCACTATAGATTCAGACATTCAGCTACATGATGGATATCAAACCCTGGACTGACTCAATTCAAACAGAGCATACCCTAGACACATTGTAACTAACTTAGCCAAACTCAAAATGAAAGAGAAAATTCTGCAAGTAGCCTGGGGTAAGCAGAAGTTCACTAACAAGGGCAAACCCATCAGGATGTCAAGCTCACTTTTCTGCTGAAACCATACAAGCCAGAAGACAGTGGACTCCCATCTTCAGTCTTCTTGAACAAAACAATTACAAACCTAGGATTTTTCCATCCTAAGGAAAAGTTTCATCTTTGATGGGGAAATCAATCTTTCACTGACAAGCAAACACTGATGAAATCTGCCAGTGCGAGACCAGCCCTGCAGCAAATACTCTCAGACCTGTACTGTACACAGACCAACATGATAGACCACAAGCAAAGTAAAGACACCTGGACCCTACAGGACAAAGTCCAAATCCCACATGGCCCCAGTCCTCCACATAACAAGACTAACAGAACCCCACCCTACTTATCAATTCTCTCAAGCAGGTATTAACTGCTTGAACTCCCCTCTGAAGAGGCACAGACTGGTTGATAGGATAAAAATGTACAACCCCAGTTATTTGCTGTCTTCAGCAAATGCATCTAACCCGCAAGGACATCTCAAGACTCAGGGTGAATGGTTATAAAATAGTGTTTCAGGCAAATAAAAAAAAAAGAAAGTGGGTGTCTCAATCCTCTTTGCAGAAACAATTCATTCATTTTTTTTTGTACAGAGTCTCACCCTTGGTAGAGTGCGTGGCATCACAGCTCACAGCAACCTCCAACTCTTGGGCTTAGGCGGTTCTCTTGCCTCAGCCTCCCAAGTAGCTAGGACTACAGGTGCCTACCACAATGCCTATTTTTTGTTGCAGTTTGGCTGGGGCCGGTTTTGAACCCATCACCCTCGATATATGGGGCCAGTGCCCTACTCAATGAGCCACAGGTGCCACCCAGAAACAATTCACTTTAAAACAGCAAAAGTAAAGAATGATAAAGATGGACACCATATATTGTTTGAGAGGACATATCAATTCTATTTTTTTTTTTTGAGACAGAGTCTCAAACTGTCACCCTGGGTAGAGTGCCATGGCATCACAGCTCACAGCAACCTCAAACTCTTGGTCTCAAGTGATTCTCTTGCCTCACTCAGCTTCCCAGGTATCTGGGATTATAGGCACCCGCCACAACACCTGGCTATTTTTAGAGACAAGGTCTTGCTCTGGCTCAGGCTTATCTTGAAACTGTGAGCTCAGGACAACCCACCTGCTTCAGCCTCCCAGAGTGCTGGGATTACAGGCGTGAGCCATTGCGCCTGGGCGAATTCTAAACATATAGGCACCTAACATAAACACTCCCAGATTTATAAAACAAGCTCTTCTTGGTCTGAACAATACAATAACCACTAACACCATAATAGCTGGTGACTTCAACAGCCTGACAGACCTGGACAGATTCTCCTCCAAGCAGAAATTAAATAAGGAAATGCTGGACTTAAACACAGCTCTGGAACAAATGAGCTTAACAGACAGCTACAGAACATTTTACCCGAAACTACTGTTCTTCTCATCAGCTCATCCTAAGACACAGATCAAGCCTCTACAATTAAAAAAAAAAATAGAAATTATATCTTGTATCTTTATGGACCACAATAGAGTAAAAGTAGAATTCAGTGCTAACAGAGACACTCATCCTCACACAAAATCATAGACTAAGAAAGAAATCATTAGATTTCATGGGCTGAATGACAATGAAGCCACAGATATCAAAACCTCTAGGATACACTAAGGCAGTCCTAAAAGAGATATTTATTGCATTAAATGCCCACATCCAGAAATCAAAAGAGTGCAAGTCAACAACCTAATGACTCATCTCAAGGAACCGAGAAAGGAAGAGCAATCCCATCCCAGACCCAGCAGAAGAAAAGAAACCATCAAAACCAGATCAGAATTTTTAAAACTTGAGAACAAAAGAATCATTCAGATGATTAACAAAACAAAAAGTTGGTTCTTTGAAAAGATAAACAAAATTGATACACCCCTGGCCAGATAAACTAGAAACCGAAAAGCAATAGCTCTGGTAAGCTCAATTAGAAATGAAAAAGCGGCTCTGCGCCTGTGGCTCAGCGGGCTAAGGCGTCAGCCACATACACCTGAGCTGGCGGGTTCAAATCCAGCCCCCGGGGCCCGCCAAACAACAATGACGGCTGCAACCAAACAATGGCCAGGCGTTGGGCGGCACCTGTACCGAGGGTGGTGGGTTCAAACTCGGCCCCGCCCAAACTGCATCAAAAATTAACCAGGCCTTGTGGCGGGCGCCTGTAGTCCTAGCTACTTGAGAGGCTGAGGCAAGAGAATCGCCTAAGCCCAAGAGCTGGAGGTTGCTGTGAGCTGTGAATCCACAGCACCCTACCAAGGGCGATAAAGTGATGTCTCTACAAAAACAAAAAACAAACAAAAAAAGAAATGAAAAAGCGCAGGGTGGGGGTGGGTGAAGGGGAAAGCAGAGAGAGAAAGAATGAGGGAGGGGTGGGGAAAGGAAGAGCAGAGAGAGGGAAGGAGGGAGGCGGGTGGGGTCTTGGTGTGTGACACACCTTTTGGGGGCAAACCATGATTGTAAGAGGGACTTTACCTTACAAATGCAGTCAGTGTAACCTGGTTTCTTGTTACCCTCCATGAATCCCCAACAATAAAAAAAAAAAAAAATTAATTAAAAAAAAAAAAGAAGAAAGAACTGAAAAAGCAGAAATATCAACCAATACCAAGGAGACAGCAAAGGAGACAGCAAAGATCTTCACTAAATACTACAAAGATCTTTGGACTCAGTAATTTGAAAACGTGGAGGAAATGAACAAATTCCTGGAATCACACTGCCTCCCTAGACGCAACCAAGAAGAAACAGGATTCTTGAACAGACCAGTTTCACGCTCCAATATTGAAACAATAAAAAAACTTCCAACCAAAAAAGTCCCGGACCAGACGGTTTCATAGAATTCTACCAAACCTTCAAAGAAGAGCTGGTACCTGCACTGCAGCATCTATTCCAAAACATGGAGAAGGAAGAACCCTCCCCAACTTCTTCTATGAAGCAGGTATCACTCTGATACCCAAACCAGGAAAGGACAAAAAAGTAAGAAAACTGAAGAATGTGCACTAGCGGACAGACGTTCCTCCCTCCATCTGATGGTTATGGAGAACAGGGTGTCATTTGCAGCTTTTGGCCCGCATAGGGGTGGGACAGATAAGGTGGAGAGGGATGGCAGCCAGCCAGCCTCCAGGGGGCCCTTCAGCCCCGCCTTCTGGCCTCCATCCCTGAGGAACCCCTCCCACCCTGTGCCTGGGACATGCATGTAGCCTACAGTGCTGGTCAGCTGCTTCTGAGATGAGGTGATAGAAGACACTGTGCTCTCTCTGCGCGCTGCTGCCTCTGGGCAGAACCAGCTACCATGACACATAGATACTGTGGTTTACAGAGGGGCACAGGGGGAGAACCTGAGGCTCCCGGCCAATAGCCAGCAAGGACCTGAGGCTGCCAGCACCCCTGAGAGCTAGGATGACTAGCTGACAGCTTGACTTCAACTGCAGGAGAGCACCGGAGCCAGGTCTACCCCTCTAAGCCCCTTGTGAGTTCCTGAACTTCAAAATCTTCAAGATAACGAGAGGCAAGACACCCCAGTGGAGGGACAGGAGCTGGGTTTTCTTCGTGGGAGTGAGCTGCTCTTTGAAAATCACCACAACCAGCCCCTCCAGTCTCTGCTCGCGATCTGCCCAGCACTGTCATGAATCCCGCAGGGCTGGCATCTCCATTTTATACATTTATGAAGGAAACTGATGCAGAGGGGAAGAGAAGAGGGGCCCTTGAGGACAGATGTTAAACTGCTCTTTCACAGAGGCTGAGCCCAGGGGGAGTGGTTCTTCATCTCCCACGGCCACAGCAGCACAATTGCAGCTGGCTGGGCTGGGGGGTACTACACTGTTCTATCCCCTCCTCACCGCACACTGGGAGGCCCGGTGCTACCAGGTCGATGCCTGATCCATCTGCAGCAGGAAAGAGCTGAGGACTCCCAACTCTGCCTCATTCCAGCCATGTGGCCTTGTGAGGTTCTCAATCCAGGGCGGCCATTCCTCATTGCTCAGATGAGTTGGGAAATAATACAGCCAGGGTTACATGGCTGGAAGCAGCAACCCAAGATGTGACCCTCAACCCTGAGCCTCACAGTGGGAGGACAGGCAAGCCTCCAGGGATGACCTGCCATGGGCCAGCAGAGTCTAGGGCACAGCACCAACAGGGTCCCTGAGGCAGGGGAGGAGAAGCAGGGGAGGGCCCAAAAGGGAGGTCAGGGAGGCCACAGGAAGACCAGGATGCTCCCCACAGGCCTCTCCAGCTGGGGAGATGAACTGGTTGAGGAATGTCCCTGTGGTATCACCGGTCCTGCGATTGAACAGGGAGGGCCCCGTGCTTTGATGACAGTGCAGCCTGGCCCAGTCTTGCCCTGAGCCCAGCCTGGCAGAATCACAGCTGTCAGAGCTGCAGGTTTGTCAGTGCCAGCGAAGGTGACAGTGCCTTGCCCACTGCCTTTTAACTCATTGGCCTTAGAGGCACTGCCTAAGTGCCCCTCCCTGGCCTGTCTCCCTGCTGGGCAGGCTGCCGATCCAAGGGATCCTGGGTTTTAGAAGGAACAAAGGCTCCCAGCAACAGAGCCAGCAGGACCCTCTACTGCCCACACCCCTGTCCTGTCTGTTTTTCTTCATAAGCCCCTACTCTCATCCTGGTTGACTTCTGGCTGTCTTGCTCCTGGGGGTGTGATGGGCCTGCACTCAGCAGGGCCTAGTGCCCAGAAGTGCTCACAGACAGCTGTGGCTGGGTGCGGGTGGCCTGGCAGCGTGCCCCCAGGGAGGCCTGATCTGAGCTGCTCCCTCTTCCTACCGTACCAGGCCATCCTGATGTGCCATTAGGCTTCGTGGGGAGGAGACGTGACAGCGGCCAACAGTCCCTGAAGCTACTTGCTCTCTCCCGACACACTGTTCTTCATGGACGGGAGACTGAGACGGAGAGCACTGGGAGTGCCTGATAAAGGATGTGCTGACCAGGGCTACCGATGCTGCTAGTGACAGGTAGAGGTCCACCAGGGCCCTGCCTTCCTGCTGCCCACCCTCTCAGCACAGCAAGGACTAGCTGGTGGCAGGAGCCTGGCCAGGCTCTGGCACAGCTGGGAATGGGGGCCTCATGCCACAGGGCAGGCTAGGATGGGGCTTACCTGGGCCCAGAGACACCACGCTGGGGGTGGCCTCCGGTCTGTGTGGCAGGGGAGCCCCGGAGTCCTTGGGGGGATCTGGGGTACAGGCTGATGCTGAGGGAGGGCAGGTGACGACAGCTGTGGTGGCAGCCGGTACAGGGCGAGGCTTGGTGTGAGGGTCACTGGGGCGCTGGAGAGCATCTGCTGGGACCGGGTCAGGGGCTGTTGGGGCCGTCGATGTAGGAAAGAAGTTCTCTCGGCTGTCCTTGGGGTGCTTTGGGGTGGTAGGCATGTCCCCTGAAGCCTGTGAGGAAGAGGAGAGGTGAGGAAGGCCAGCTGGGCAGCTCTGAGCCCATGTTGCCGTGCCTTGTTCTAGACCACCACGCAGCCCCTCGGGATGTCCCAGGAGAGCCTGGGACTGCCAACACAGCCTCACAGCCCCATGCCCTGGGCCCCAGGGTGCCACCAGCAGCTCCCTGCCAGGCTACAGTTGGGGACCTAGCACCCCTCCCTGAATGGCTGTCCAGGTCATGTTAGACTCGGCAGAGGGCCAGGCACCCACATGGGAGAAGTGTGTCCAGCCCTGTCACTAGGTGTGAGGGTGTAGCTCCCAATACAGGGACAGCAGGAATAGGGGGTTGGTCTCAGAGGGTCACTTCCCAGGGACCACTAGTGGGACAGTCCTGAGAGAATCAGGGGTTCCAGGGGGTGCTTCCAGGGTCTTCTCGCCATGCTCCTGCACCCACTGTGACCCCTACCCATGGTGCCACCCAGCTCAGGCTCTGCTGCAGTCTGGCACCAGCAGCAACCCCACTCCCAATTCACCGTCCTCTATCACAGATGGGGAGACTGAGGCAGTGAGGGCTAAGAGCTCCTTTGGTTCCTCCAAGACTTTGCTGTGGGACCATTCCTACGCCTCACATTCAGCCCAGTCCTCCTGGGATAGATGTGAAGGCTCTGGCACCCTGGCAGCCAGTCTCCAGGCCAGGTGAGCAGGGCCCCCAGCCCATCGCCAGCACCAGGCCCACTGCACTGCCTGGGCCAGCCCGTTACAGGGCCACTGTGGTAGTTCTGGGGTAATTTGCTTCCAGCGACGACCATCTCTTTTGACATTTGCTTTGCGTGAAATGCCCTGTCCCCAGCTGCATGTGGTCAGGAAGGGCTCCAAGGCGCTCACACCAAGGGTGTCTGGGATGAGCCCAGGCCAGTGCTCTGGTAGGGCGGGAGGACAGCTCTGTCTCTCTGGCCCCATGGGCCCCTGGTGGTACAAGTAGTGTTGTTGCAGCCCTGGTGGCAGCGTGAGCAGTCATGCCAAGGCAAGATAAGTGCTGGGTCCCTGTCCTCACTCACGGGTGAGCCTCAGCTGACAGCACTGAGCCTCTCATTATGTCCAGAGCACCCTCCAGGTGTGCACCAGGCTGCCATGGCAACTGGGACATGCTTTGAGCAAAATGGACATGTCCCGAGGGGCGGGAGCAGTGGGCTCTGATGGCCACTGTCTACTCCCCAGTGTGGATCAAGGATGGCTGTGACTGTCTCACCTGTCTCCCTGGGGTGGCTTCTGGCTGGGTGTGGGGTTCTGTGGGGTTGGGGTGGACCTGGGGAGGGCCTGAGGCGGTGCCCTGCTTCCTCCACCCACACCGAGATGGATGGGGCAATGGGGAAAACAGGACTGGAGGAGCGCGGCGGCACACAGTGCACCTTCTCGGGCCCAGGGTAGGAGCTGTCGGTGGGAAACGTGATGAGAGGGCCTCAGGGAAGACACCAGGGTCACACCTCCCCCACACCCTCTCGCACCCCAGGAGGGAACTGCTGGGGCTGCCCTTGTGTCACCCAGCCGGAGACCCCAAGGTCAGGACTTGGGTCCCCGGCTCAGGCTACTCCCGTGACCCACCCTGTGCCTTTCGAGCACTGCCTGGCCACCCATGCAGCTCTGAGGTGTGTGCCTCAGGTCCTCTGTGGGCTCAGTAAATGGACTCTTTCCTGTCCTTGGGCTCCTGCCAGCTGAGCACCCCTTTTTTCTCAGACTAAAGAAGGAGTAGGTTTTGGAGATTTCCTCTGTGGGCCTGTCATTTTCCAGAAATAGCCCTCCGCTTTCCTGGTCACCACTCATGTGTCTACACACTCCCTTGGGGCAGTGGAGGAGGCAGGGCGGTCCCCTAGCAGGCCTGGACTGGGGCCTTGCTCTGGGGCCCTGGCAGTCTCTCTTGATCCATAGAGCAGAGCGGCCACAGCAGCTGCGAGGTAAACTCTGGCTATTTCAACAATAGAAGTGGTTGGGCACATCCTGCCAAGGAGTCTGGCCCCAGCTGGGGCACAATGCCCAACTACTCCCCCCATGGTGTCCCGTCTGGCCCCACAGCCTGCTGGGTCAAAGTTGGACCCCATTGGCTTTCTCAGATCGAGAGCCCAGGCCGGGGTGGTGGCCTGATGCCCCACTCCCCTCACAGGAAGCTTGTCTAGACCTAGGGTGGACATCGGTCAGCTGCTGGGGCACAAGTCCTCCTGGAATGGTCAGGCCACCCTTTAGACAAGACTCTACAGATACTCACATGGCAAGACACCCCCCCACACACACCTGGAGGCTTTTGGTTTAGGCAGGTGCCACTGCTCTCTGCCCACCACACGAAGCCCTCTCCACACACCCTCCCGCTGAGTTCTGCTCCAGTCCTGGAACCTCCTCAGTCATCTGGACGCACCCACCGGCCTGCCCTGGAGCAGGGCCTCTCCCATGGAGACTCATCTCTTTCAGCCCCAGCCCTGGTGCGGGGCCCCATCCTCACAGCCATGACCCTGCTGGCCGGCTGGTGCCTGAAGGAAACACTTTGCTTCCTGGACACTGCCCTGACCTGTCCCCAGTCTCCCTTCTGCATCTGTGCTCAGCCCTGCCTGTGCTCTCTCCTGGCCTCCATGGCTTCAGGTGGGAGCCTCTAACTTCCTACTGTCTCCCCTGAAAGAGCCTCAGACTGGCTTGGCGCCTGTGGCTCAACAGACTAAGGCGCCAGCCATGTACACATGAGCTGGCGGGTTCGAATCCAGCCCCGGCCCGCCAAACAACAATGACGCTGCAACCAAAAAATGGCCAGGGGTTGTGGCGGGTGCCTGCAGTCCCAGCTACTTGGGAGGCGGAGGCAAGAGACTCGCTTGAGCCCAGGAACTGGAGGTTGCTTTGAGCTGTGATGTCACAGCACTCTATCCAGGGTGACAGCTTGAGGCGCTGTCTCAAAAAAAAAAAAAAAAAGAAAGCGTCTCAGACCCAACACAATCTCAACCCCAGCTTGGGCTGTACCAGGCACATCCCAGGAGGGGTCTGGTTTGCTACTGCGCCACCACCCACTCTTGAAACTATCTCCTGGACCCTTCGACCTCAGCCTGACCTCTGCACCAGGCCCTCTGCTCCACCCAAGAGTGCCACTGCCACCACACTCCTTCCCCTGCTCCATAAACCCAGGACTCCCACCCACCCACTCAGGATGAGCCCCTGCCCCCCAAATGCCCTCCCCTTGGCGGGCGCCTGTTTAGCCTGTCTCTGCCTTGCCCCCCAGCCCCCAGCCCCTCTGCTCCTAATCAGTCTGGCTCTGCCATTACTTCTCTGCACATCTGTCCCAAATAGAACCACCTTTCCAGGGAGGTCAGCTGGCCAGGGGCCACCTTCCTGACTTAGTGAAAAGGGAGCAGAGGTGAGAACACCCCCGCATGTCTGAGCCAAACTCCTGCTCATCACCTTGGCCCACAGCTGACCACAGGAGCAGTCCCAGGGGTGTCCCTGTCTCTCACCTGCATCCCGGGGTGAAAAGCGGGGCAGATCCCGTTAGATGAGGCTGGCACAGCCTGGACCTGGCTTACCTGTCTCTGGGCAGCAGCCCCGAGATGGACCTGACAGAACTTCACGGCCTGCTCCAGTGCAGCCTCCTCGTCCACCTGAGCAACAAGACACTGTGGTCAGGGGGCCCAAGCCACAGGGGCTGGCCTCATCCCAGCCCTGTCCGCGGGTGGCACACAGCCCAGAGCATGGTGGGAGTGCCTGCCTCTACCCCCAGCCTCCCATGAGGAGCCCCCACTGCCGACTACACCCAGACCTCTAGCCCTGCCTGGGAAACGGGCAGGTGCTCGTCCACTGCCTGGGTGAGGGTGCAGGCTGAGCTCCCGCAGCACCAGGTGCAGGTGCCAGGACCGCATCCAGCCACCCCTCTGGACTCAGGTACCATGCCACGCTCCTTTCAAGGGCTCAGTCTGGCAGGGGGGCTCAGGGGGCTCTTCTGTGCTCAAACCTGCCCCAGAAGTGGGCAGGATAGAGGGCTCTATCAAGTGGGAGGAGCCTTTTGGAATCCCAGGCCTGATGGGGACTATCTATGCTGTGCCAAGTGTGTCTCGGGTGACCGAGAACCCAAGGGTGGTATGAGACTGGGAAGGCACGTGGGTCACCCTAGATGAGCAGCAGGCAGAGGGAGGGAGACACCCTGCCGGGCAAGGCCAGGGGAGCGAGCATGGCAGGGAAAGGACCCTTCCCACCAGCAAGGAAGGCAGCACTGGGAGTTTTTCTAAGTAATTAGCAACAAAGACACATGAAAGTCATCACTGGATGCCGGTGAGGTAGCACAGAATAGGCGGTCTCTGAGTGGGGCTGCAGAACTGCCATGACTTGGCAAACAGTATCTCAGGATGGTTGCCCCATTTGACACAGTTATGGAAGTTTTGTGGGGATTCCTCCTGTGGGAATAAACTTAAATAGACAAAAAGTGTGTGCCTGATACTCTAAATAAAAAAAAATTTTTTTTGAGACAGAGTCTCACTTTGTCATCCTTGGTACAGTGCCGTGGAGTCACAGCTTATGGGAACCTATAACTCTTGGGCTCAAGAGATTCTCTTGCCCCAGCCTCCCAAGTAGCTGGGACTACAGGTGCCCACCACAATATCTGGCTATCTTTAGAGGTGGGGTCTCACTCTTGCTCAGGCTGGTTTTAAACCTGTGAGCTCAGGCACTTACCTGCTTCAGCCTCCCAAAGTGCTGGGATATAGGCGCAAGCCATCCAGCCTGGTCTAAAATAAATTTTTTGTTTTTTTGAGACAAAGCCTCAAGCTGTCGCCCTGGGCAGAGTGCTGTGGCATCACTGCTCACAGCAACCTCCAACTCCTGGGCTCAAGAGATTCTCCTGCCTCAGCCTCCCAAGTAGCTGGGACCATAGGCGCCTACCACAACGCCCAGCTATTTTTTGGTTTTAGTTGTCATTGTTGTTTGGCAGGCCCGGGCTGGATTCAAACTCACCAGCTCTGGTTTACGTGGCTGGCGCCTTAGCTGCTTGAGCCACAGGCACCGATCCCAAAATAAAATTTTTAAAAAGGCAGGCAATGGCTTGGCGCCTGTGGCTTAACGGGCTAAGGCGCCAGCCACGTACACCTGAGCTGGCGGGTTCAAATCCAGCCTGGGCCTGCCAAACAACAATGACGGCTGCAACCAAAAAATGGCTGAGTGTTGTGGCGGGCGCCTGTAGTCCCAGCTACTTGGGAGGCGGAGGCAGGAGACTCGCTTGAGCCCAGGAATTGGCGGTTGCTGTGAGCAGTGATGCCATGGCACTCTGCCCAGAGCAACAGCTTGAGGCTCTGTCTTAAAAAAAATAAATAAATAGGCTTGGCGCCTGTGGCTCAGCGGGCTAAGGCGCCAGCCACGTACACCTGAGCTGGCAGGTTTGAATCCAGCCCCGGCCCGCCAAACAACAATGACGGCTGCAACCAAAAATGGCCGGGTGTTGTGGCAGGCGCCTGTGGTCCCAGCTACTTGGGAGGCGGAGGCAAGAGACTCACTTGAGCCCAGGAATTGGAGGTTGCTGTGAGCTGTGATGTTACAGCACTCTATCCGGGGTGACAGCTTGAGGCTCTGTCTCAAAAATAAAAAAAAAAATAAATAAATAAATAAAAAGGCAGGCAAGCTCGGTGCCCATAGCTCAGTGGTTACAGTGCCAGCCACATATACCAGGGCTGGCGGGTTCAAGCCCCGCCCAGGCCTGCTAAACGACAACTACAACAACAAAATAGATAGGCGCCTATAGTCCCAGCACTCGGGAGGCTGAGGCAAGAGAATCTCTTAAGCCCAAGAGTTGGAGGTTGCTGTGAGCTGTGTGACGCCACGGCACTCTACTGGGGGCAAGATAGTGAGACTCAGTTTTAAAAAAAATACATAAAAAGGCAAGCAAAATAACGATGCCAGCCTCTGGTCACACCAAAGGTGCTGCAGTCACCTTTAAGTGACAGCCACAGAGATCTCAAAAGAAGTGCCCCAAGCTGTGACTGCAGGTCCAGCACAGCAGCAGGATGAGGTCCCAGCTTGTTGCGCTGGATTTGATAAGGTTTTGCAATGTAGTCTTGTTCCTTTTCAGGTCAAATGTGGACTTTTGGGAGCTCACTGCAGAATGTAAATCGTGGGAATGGGGTGGAAACGCCTAAAACCCACTCCCAGGGCAGGCCTGGCATGTGCGAGAGCCTGGGCTGCACGGTGAGGGCAGGGCCTCCAGGCGCCGTTCACCTGCTTGATGAGTGCGTAGGTCTCAGACATGATCCTCTCCACGCGGCCCAAGTCATAGGCCACACCCTTCTGGCCCTGCTGCCACACACGATAGGCGTCCAGCAGGAGTGTCTTGCCCAGCTCTGTGTCCTCCAGGAGCTTCCTCTTGCGACTGGGCCGTGGAGGGGGCTCCTCAGGGTGGCTGCCCCTGGCCCCTGTGGTAGTGGCAGCAGTGGGGGTAGAGGCTGGCTGGACTGTGGGGAGCTGGGTGGGCTGCTGCCGGGCACTGATGCTCAGCTCCTCCAGGGACAGCTCGGTGGGCCGATTCTCAGGGCCTCGGTCCCTTGGCGGGTGGCCTGGCAGCAGGGGTGATGTCCGTTCCAAGTCTGAGTGGCGACCAGCAGCCTCACCGGTGTCCATGGGCTCGGTGGGCCCAGCCCGGGGTCTCTCCTTGTCCTTCCAGTCCCTGCCTTGGTCTGCGCTATCTCCTGCGTCCATGGCCACAGGCCGGTGACTGATGGGACCCACTTTACCCCCTGGCTCAGGCCCCGGCACTGAGCTATCAGCCAGAGGGGGCTTCTTGGGGTGAGGAAGGCCCTCCTGGCCATCCTCGGGACTGGCCCTGTGTGAGACATCGGTGGTCATCCTGGCTACCGGGAGGACACAGGCCTTAGAGCGTTCTGACCCCTGTGAGGAAACAAAAGATAAGACTGTGTCTTTGGTCTCTCCACCCCCATGCCTTTGGTGTGCCTACCCTGGCCTCTCCCACCTAACATCCCTCTGGCTCTAGACACCTGCCAGCTGGCCAGGGCTGTGCCTCGGCTATCAGAGGGGGACGCTGGGCCTGGAGACCTGCCTGGGGACTCCTCTGCACTTCCACTGTGAGCCTTGGGGCAGCTCTGGGTGTTTTATGAGAAGGGAACCTGCCCAGGGCCACCAAGTGTGCTTGCTACACAGCCAAGTCTTCTTGGCCCCCAATGCATGAGGCCTGGGTGGGAGCTGGGGAGGACCCATCCCTCCCCAGGTTCAGGGTGCTGTCCTGAGCCCCTGTACCAAGCCACAGCTTCCGCACTGGCCCAAGCTCTGGAGTCAGTGGTCCCACCTGCCAGGCCAGTGACTTAGCCTCCTGGGCCTCTGGGTGACGGCTGTGAAACAGGCTTTTCTGCACTCACTCCTGGGGAGCGGAAGGGACAGTGCACACTGTGCTCTCACAGGCCTGGGTCAGCTTGCAGGGGGAGGGGGAGGGCTCGGGATGCCACCCAGGGTGGGACGCACTGCTCAGGCGCTCAGGCTGTGGAAGGTCACAGTGGCTCTCGCTCCTCAGCAAGCACGTCGGCGCCTGGCTGTGTACTGTGTGGTCAGTGCCACGTCTGCCTTCCCTGCCTGGGCAGAGGGAGGACGGTAGCTCCTTCCCAGATGGGGACACAGGGACAAGGGCGGGGTTAGGACTAGCACCTGGCAAGGGCCTGGGGACGCACTCATGGGCTGTGGAGCAGGGCTGGGTACCTCTGCGAGCTCGCTCAGCGTGTCCTCCAGCACCTTCACCGTGAGGATGAAGGCCCTCTGTGCCAGGACCTGGCGGTCAGCATCTCGTAGATACTTCCTGCGGTTAGTGTGGAACGGGGTGGCCAGAGAGGACAGGAGAGCGTCAGACACCACACGGCACTGTGGGATGGTGCCCTGCGCTCTGTTGTTGCCCTGAGAATGCCTGTTTCTCCCTTGTTCTACCTGCTGGGGTGCATGAAGCCTCCCGAGTGCTCTCCACACTCAGCAGGCCTGGGGAGAGGAGGGGCGGCCTCTGGTGTGCCCTGAGCTGAGTGAGGCAGTGCAGGCACGGGAGGCTAGTCCGCACCTGAGCTGCATGTCTCCAGGGATCCTCAGTTACAGTGATGCCCTGCTGTTCTGTCCGTCCTGCCCTGCCTATCTGGCAGAAGGACCCCTCTTGCCCCTGAGGCCCAGCCCACCGTCAATGGCCTTTGTCTGGCGGTACCACGGCTATTCTTTGAATATCTCTTTCCCCTATGACCTGATGGTAACTCTGAAAGCCCAAGCAGGGGAAAGCAGGAGGAAAGGCCAGGCTGGGTTGTCAAGGCCTTGACAGGTAATAGGATCAGCGGGGCCCGGGTTCAGGAGTGCTGTGGGCTCTTGACACTGGAACAGAGAGGACCCTGAGGAAAGAGAAGGGCTGGTCTGGGCTTCCAACCAGCGGGCCTTCGGGCTGGGACACCATGAAGACTCCCTCATACTCCAGGCCTGGGGGCTGTGCCCAGGGTGGCGGCACTCACTTGCCCTGATCTGGGGTACGCTGCAGCATGGAGGACACCTTGAGCAGCGTGCTGTGGTCCCGCAGCTGGGCCAGCACCTTGAGCAGCAGCACGATGGAGCGGTTCATATGCCAGGCGAAGCTGCCCGGCCGGTCGATCTCATCCACGGGGATCCGCCAGATGCCCTGGGGGGGGGAGGCAGGCGTGTGAGGGAGGCTGCTGCGAGCAGAGCCTCAGGGACACCCCCTCTGCCTTGGGTTCCCTGAAAACTGCCACAGTGCCCGACCATGGGTTTCCTGGACACCTCCCACTCTGCCCTGATCTAGATGACACTAGTGCTCCACGGCCTCCCACTACACGTGGCTGTGTTACCTGAGCTTGATCACACATTACAGCAGACACCACGGAGCACAGTGCTCCCACCTCTTTGCCAGGGAGCTGACCTGTGGGAGCACTTCCTAGAGCTGCTGGGTCAAAAGGGGGCTGCGAGGAGGCTCTGGTACGGGCCCCGCCTCTGCAGAGCCCCTCCAGCTCTGCCCAGAGAATTTCTGCAGCTCCCAGGATGCTTGGTCCTCTCCCTCGCATGCAGCCCCACTCCTCTGTGAAGGCTGAGCCAGGGCAGGGCCGGCTGTGGGAGCCCCACCACCACTCCAGCCCGGCTGAACCTGCTGCCAGCTCCACGGTCTGGTTCCCTGTTGTGTCCTAGCGAATAGCATGATCTCGGACACCTAGTCAGGGTCCGGTAAGGGTGTGGGAAAGGCACGAATGACCACAGGAATGAGTGACGTGGACCTTAAGGCGGCCCATCTCTGGAATAAGTCAGTAGCCTATGGATGGACCCCTATGATTGACACCCTGGAAAAATTCCTGCCCAGGTGTGACACCTGTGGCTGGGAAAGTGCTATCCCTGAAGCCCACCAGGGGAAGGGCAGGGCTTCACGGACACTACAGCGTCCCTCACGGGGTCCCAACTGGGTCTTGCACAGCTGTGTTGCAGAGTGGACCTCAGATATGGAGGCCCCTAGAGTTCACTGAATCCCCCAATGGCCCTGCAGAGTCTCTAAAGCAGCAGTTCTCAACCTGTGGGTCACGACCCCTTTGTAATAATGAAAATACATCGTGGCATAAGGAAGGTTGAGAACCAGCTGCTCTAAAAACTTGGAAGGCCAGATCGGGGATCTCTCTTCTAGTGTACCCCCAAACTAGAGGCCAGACCCTTACAAGCAGCTAGGGATGGGAAGTCCTCCCATCCTTTTTGTGTAGTTATCAGGGAAGGATGGATAAAAGTACATTTGTCCCTCCGAGCTGCAGTGGAGGTGGGTGTGAGGATGATGACTACCCAGAGGCCAAGGGAAGCAGCCCTGCTCCTCCCACAAGTGTGGCCAGTTGGGGAGGGGAGACAATAGAGACAGGGTCACAGGGGCCTGGCACCAGGCCACTGCCTCAAGAGACTCCCAGACACTTGGTGCCAGGGACACGATGCCTGTCTGCTAGCACTGTGCCTAGTAGTTCAGCCCCTGCTGAACATCTAGGGGGCTTGCCATTTTTCGAGGTGGCTTATTTCACCTTTGGTTAATCATCAGCAAAGGCCCTTTCTTCTTGCCATGCTGGAAGCCCTCCTGGAGGGCTGCACTCAGGGCTGGCTGCCCTTCCCACCCCTCCTCTCTCACTCCAGGTACTCACTGCCCTCCACACCCTTTGGTCCAACACAGGTCATGAATCCCACGCCTTGCGTGAGCCTTTGCTGATGCCTTCCCTACCTCCTCTGCCCAGCTGTAGTGCACCTCCTCTCGGAAGCCCTCCTGGCTCGCCACTCTCTGACTCTTTCCAAGACCACTCAAGGTCAGTCCCTCTGAAGGTGGGGGAGGGTTTGTGTGACTGGCAGTGCGTCCTGCCTGGGAGTGGTATCTGCTTCAGCTCAGGGTCCACTGGGCCCTTACACAGAGCTGGCAGAGCAGGTGAGGTTCCAGAGTCGTGAGCTTAAGAAGGATTTCCTGCCTCTTAGAAGGCTCTGCAGAAACCTCTGTCTGTGGAATCATTAGCTCCCTGATCTTCCTGTTGGCCTCTCACCCTGGAGATCTATGTTCAGTTGTACAGGGCAGGTGGGAGACAATTCTGCTCACTGCGAACAGAATGTTCTTCAGAGGCCTGGGCTGTGCATGTGAGGCCATACATGGGGGTTGGGCAGCCTGCAGGGAAGATGAATGGCACCTCCAGGCTGAGTAGCAATTACCGCAAGGCAGCAACAATGCGGAGGGGAGCAATGTCTAGCGAACACAGGTTCACCTGGCCAGGCTCCTGATCAGGCAAGACCTGGCTTCCCTCTCTCCCACAGAAAAGGAGATGAGATAGGCCTGCTAGGGATAAAACCATGCCTGGCCTCTGCAGGGTGGGCCAAACAGGCACAGTGAACTTGGCGGATGGTGAGGCATGTTGGCAGGATCCCCCCTCCCCCACTTCAGACAGTACACTGGCATACTCTGGAGGGTGGGTGGGATGGGAACAATGTGCCCAAGTTACCCAATGAGCACATGGAGACAACCTCTGGAGGGCCCAAAACGTGGTCACCGCAAGTGGGCTCATCTGGGTGGGCATGAGTTGGCCTGGTACTGCTAGCCCCACGTGGAACTAGAAGTGGTCAGAAGCTGTCACCTGCTTGTTGAAGCAAGGCAATGTCTCCAAGGAGATGGGTAGTGAAGAAGTCCCAGGTTCATCCCAAGCCCCACTTGAAACATCTACAGCACTCTGCTCCAGACGGGGCTGTGCTGTGCCGCCGACCTGTCCGCCTCTTCCCAACAGAAGCCAGGGCGGGCAGAAGCCCCTCTCCTGGGTTCTCCATCCACTCCCTGCTGAGGGCCCTGTCATCTTGAGGCTCCTGGAGCTCAGGATGCTAACAGACACGCCCACGAGGAGAGTCTGGTGCAGCACATACCCTGGGTGGTTTGGAGCCCTCGCTCCCTCCTGCTTCCCCTTGTGACAGAACACCACTGACTTGAGAGGGGATGGGAGACCAAACAAATCAGGCAGCAAGTCTGCGGGAAACCAGAAGGGGACTATAGACACCACCGCCTGCTTGGCACCTCCATGCCATGCTGACTCTCTGAACCCCCTCACCAGCCCCCAGAGGCTTGGGAGACAGGGCTTCATATCTGCACACACTCTGGCTTCCTTTCAGCTTCTTGTTTGGCCTTTTCCTAACAATGGTGGTGCTGAAGAGCATGCTTCCTGGGCAGGGTCACTCTTTATTCATTCATATGCCCCAGCATGGGGGGGCACCTCCCACTCCTTCTTCTGTAACTCTGTCCCCCTACCCCTCACCACCCCTAGGGGTTGGGAACTTGATGTTCTTGGTTGGGCCCAAGACCCACCTACCTATCATAAGAATTGGCTAGCAGGTGAGCCCAAGACCCCAGTCAGGCGTCCCTTCCTAACAGGAGCTCTTGGGGACACTCTCTTTTCTCATGGCATGGGACTGTGAACAGATGGACATGAGCAATAGGGGGGTTCCTGTGGCCATGAGGGTGGCCTCCAAGGACAGCTGGCCTGAGAGAGTGAGGTCACCAGGCAGAGTTATGAGCCAGCAAGGTGGTGAGCAAGCCAATTACTCCACCTTCTGCCTGAGCCAGGAAGAGCTGGCCTCCGGGGGTGGGAAGACAGGCGCCAGGTAGGGGACGGCACCTGCTTCACCTGGCCTTCCTCATGCAGCCCCACACAAGAGGAAGGAGCATGGCCAAGCTCCACCTGCAGCAGCAGAGCCCCCCCCCCCCATATGCACCCCCAAGGACACATGTGTGGGCCTCTGGGAGGGCTCCAGAAGTGTGTGGGGGAAGAAGTGTGCGGGCATCAGTGCTGAAAGGGTGCTGGCTGAGGGCAGGTGGAAGGAGCAGCACTGGGACCAACGGCCCCATGGCACCTGAGGGAAAGGCCAAAGCAGGATCACAGACGGGCAAGGGCTAAGAGTGGGAACGGGAGTCTGGGTCTGGCAGGGACCTCCAAGGAGCGTCGGGTTGGGGCTTGTCCTCCTGCTGCCCCCTCCTTGCTCTCATCTGGTCTCTGGTCCCGCTGCTCTGGGCCTACACTATTTCTCCCAGCTCTGCAGGTACACCTGCTGTTTTGGGGTTTGTCCCACTCAATTCCCGGGTCCTGGTATTGCCAGGGCCGGGTTCTCTGATGGCCAGTGATGCTGAGATAATGCTTAGGGCGCTGCAGGCAGTGGGGTGCACCCAACAGCAGACTCAGAGCACTTAAAGACCCCAGGACTGTGCTCAAGCTCTTCCTCTGTGCCACATATTTATCCTAAGCATCTTAGCCATGCCTCAACCTTCAGAGTGGTCTCAGCTCCTCGCTGGCAGATGAGGTCACCAAGATTGACTATAATAATCTGAATAATTTATGGAGCCTCAGACTCTGAGCTGAGTGCTTGACAGAAGTGACCAAACCCAGCCTGCAGCCTTGAGACGGGGTGTACTCCGGAGCTGAGTCTCACCGTGGTAAGGCTGGGAGCCACAGAGGAAGGGTGCAGCGCTATGGTTTGGGGGGCCCATTGACACTTTCCTAGGGCAGCTAAGAGCTGGGAAGTAGAGGTGGTGGGGCACTGCCAGGACCAACCCTGAGCTCAACAGCCTCGGATTCAAACACAGCTCTGGTTCTCTGGCAAACCCCACTGTCTGCTGGGCCACTACTCAGGTCATTTTGAACAGCACAGTCCACGGCTGTTGTGTGGCCTCCTGGGCCAAAGGCTCCCAGCCCTATCTGTTACCTTTGTAGACCCCACTTTTCAGTCATGGCTTCTTTAGAGCTTCCTCCACTCTGAGGTTACAGGTAAAGGCTCCCTAGGAATACAAGTGCTTCTAGAAATACCAGAGCAGGAAAGGAGGAGGGACAAGAGGTCCAGCTCAGTCTGAATCACACTCAGACCAGCAGCATGGTCTTGTCAGACTGGACAGGGCTCAGGCATGGGGCTGAGTCGGGAATCAGAGGTTCACACGAGTGTGTAATCAGCTCCCTCCTCCATTTCTAGAGAGGGAAACAGAGTTCAGATCACCTTCCCCCGGCTGCCCGGTGATCTCCAAGTCAAGATGCGGGGGCCAGACTCCCCATCTCAGACCGTCCCCATGCTCTTGCTTAATACAGAAGAACAAGAAGCTGGCAGTGTGACCCCTCTTTTACAGACACAGAAACAGAGGCAGGGAGAATGCAGTGATGCCCACCACAACCTCAGCTGTGAGCCAAGCACCTTTTAACACCTGGGAACGCCCAGGGGCAGGCTAGGATTGGAACACCTGCCCACAGAGAGGGTGGCCAGTGTCTTCCGCTAGCACTGCAGGTCCCTCAGAGCATCATAGTTAAGCCCCTTGGGTCACTGTTGCAGGTCTTTGGGCCTCCCAGGGCTCTGCCGGCCTCCTCTAACTGCCACACGCGCAGATCTCAGACATAATTCCCTCCCCACTCTGCCATTCTTGGGGCCATCCCCAGGTGGGATACCACGTGGGGCTCAAGTGTGTGTGGGTAGCCACCCCTGGAAGCACCCAGGAAGGCGCTGCACTGGTACTGAGGGACAGGCTGTGAGGTGTGCACCAATCCAGGGAGGCCCAGGGCACTTGGCCTGAGCGGGTGGTCACCGCTTCACATGGCAGATTCTTTCCTCCCCAGGTTGCCTGGGCTGTCCAACCCCAAAGAGCCTGAGTATGTTGCCTGCTGACTGCCCAGAAAACAAGTGTTCCAGGTCAAAACCAAACTCTGGCCTCCACATCCCTTCAACTTTAGTGCAGCCTTAGGGTGGGGCTCTGAGTGAGTCTCACACTGCCCCCTCCTTTGGTTGCCCCCAGTGCCACGCCCCTGGGATAGCCCTGAGCAGGCTCTGGGGAAGCCCAACTCCTCAGTGATCCAGGGTAGGGGACAGAAGAAATACTGAGGCATGAAGCAATGAGCTAAGAAATCAAGGACTTGGGCCCGCCAAAGAACCATAGCTGCAACCAAAAAATGGCCGGGCGTTGTGGCGGGCGCCTGTAGTCCCAGCTACTTGCGTGGTGGAGGCATGAGACTCGCTTGAGCCCAGGAATTGGAGGTTGCTGTGAGCTGTGATGCCACAGCACTCTACCCAGGGTGACAGCTTGAGGCTCTGTCTCAAAAAAAAAAAAGAAATCAAGGACTTTTGGGGTGTTCAGAGAAGCCAGGATGGAGCAGGGCAGCAGTAGCTCCATCAGTGTCTGCACCGCCACAGGGCGTCCCAAGCAGAGAAGTGTGTGATCATCAATCCTGACTTTTAACTCAGCAAATGGAGTGCATGTTATTTCCTTACGTTATCAAAAACATATCCTTTAAATTGACCACGGAGCACTCTGGCCTACAGGAAAGTCAGGTACTAGAAGGCATCTGGGTCTGAGTGTTCAGTTACTGTGAAGAATGATAACTGAATAGCCTCCTCCATAAGGCCCTTCTCCTTTTCCTCGGGACGGATCATGCAGAGGAGACCGAGAGGAGGGCAGGTGGCAGCAGGCTGGTCTCCTGGAAGCGGGGCTGGTGTCTGAGCAGACAGTGGGTGAGTGCCCTGTCTCTCTGGGCCCTCCCAGCCCTAAGCCAGCTGCACCCACCCATGGATGATGGCAAGGGATGCTTCCCAGAGCAGATCAACTCTGCCAGCCCTGTTCACAGAAAACACAGTGCTGCCAGCACACCAGGGGGAACCCGTTCCCCTGCTAGAGGGATTCCTCCAGCACTCCCCGCCTGGGCGCAGTGGTGACTCAGTATTCAGAGGAGGCAAGGGCGGGGAATCTGCTGGCACCCCATTCCCAAGCAAGCAGCAGGCATAGGGTGTGGGGGCAGGCTGGTGCCATCTGAGGGCCAGCGGCAGAGAGATGGTAATGGAGCCTCTCAGCAGAGAGGGCTGCTGGGGCATGAGGTTAGGGGCCCTTTTTTTCTCCCCAGAGAAGCACAAAAACTTTCTCCTGGTTCCAAGACTGCCTTAGTGTTACTGCCCAACCCCAGGCTGAGCCAGGAATAGGATGGAATCTGGACTGTAGGCCCTGAGGTCAGAAGCAGCTGTGGGAAAAATACCAGAATCTGCCAGTCTTGGGGAAAGACACCTGTCATCCACAAACTGATGTAAGCCACTCAAACGGCAAGATCACTTGCAGAAGAAAGGGGAGGGGTGGGGCAAGGTCCACAGGGATGCACTTGGCTGTCTTCCCGCGGGGTTAACGGCAGGCACGGGCTCCACCAACACGGATTCCAGTCACGCCTTGCTGGGGGCGGGACAGAGATTTGTTCCCAGCACACCGGCAGTAACGAGACTACAGAACTTAGCCTAACAGGGTCTTTGCACGCCACCTCGCTTGTCCCCAAGGAAAGACCTGCATCACAAGCAGAGCTGGGCCAGACGGGCAGTAGCCTTTGAAGCCTCCCCCGGCCCCGCCGCCAGCGTCCCGAGGCGCTTAGACATAGCACTGAATTTTCAGGCTGGGGCTCCCTACCTTCCTGGTGCCCTCAAGCAGTCTTTCTGCTGGGGGGCCTAAGGTTGGGGGGAAGGAGGCACCAGAGGCAGATAAGGTTGAACATCCCTGAGGCAGGAAGTTCCCGCAGCTTCTATCTCAAATCCATCAGGGCAGGCCTATCTGGCCACAGGGTTGTGCAAAGGCCAGCAGGGGCGCCCTTCCAGCCTGCCCCCACCCATGCGGTCCAGGCTGTTGAGGCTGACTACCGAGGGCCAGGGGATTCCCCGCGCCATCCACAGGTAATAAGTCCCTGACGCAGGCAGAGCTGGGGAAGCCTGCAATTTCCCTGCAGCTGCACCCGCTCCTTTCCAGCCTTTCCTGCCAAATGGGACACCGCGCACTAGGTCCCCAGAACTGCTGGGCTGCCCCTCCCCTCCCCCCTCCCGGGAAAAGCAGAAACGACAACCAAGTGGAGGGGAGAGCCGGGCTGCCAACTCCGTGACAGCCAGCCTCACCTTCCTGGGCCGCCCCACACCCCCACGACCCCCCTACTCCCAACGGCACCCCGCCTCCCACTTGGTATGGGGCAAGGTCCCGGTCCAGTGCAAAGCTCAGAGCCGGCCAGCGTTTGCAAAGCTCTGGCACCATCTTCCCGCCCCCGCACAGCGGCTATTTATAGCTAGGGAAGCACCGAGCCCGGGCGCCGCTGCCCACCCGGCCGGGCAACCCGCTCACCATCCCCGGGAGCGGCGCGGCGCAGCTCCTCATCGGCGCCTTCCGCCGCGAAGTTGCTCCCGCGAACGGCTTTGGCTTTCGCTTTCGCACGGCGCACACCCCCGCGCGTGTCGGGCTGGGCTCGCAGCGCGGGGGTGTGTGCTCCGCCGGCGCCTGCCACCGCCCCCGCACGCCTCCGCCCAGGCCGGCCCGGCCGCCTACCCGACGCCGAGCAGGACGCCCACCCGTCCCGGGCACCGGGCCGCCGCACCCCGCCGCCCGCCACTTCCTCTGCAGGGGCCCCGGGGAAACCACGGCCCGCGGGCTTCCTGCTGCGCCTGGCGGGCCGGGGGTGGGGGCGGCTGCCTGGGCCCACCCGGGGAGGACTGAACAGAAGCGGAGGAAAGCAGAGAGCCAGGCAAGCACAGGCGGCAGGGCGGCCGCGCAGCCCCAGCCCTTGCCGAGTTCCTACCCGCCGGCTCCGCCGTGGCATCTGTGCAGTGGAGCTGGGGCGGGCGCCGGGCCATGGCCGCGGAGGCTCGCTCGCTCACGGCGGGCCGGGGCGGGGCGGGCAGAGCCGGACGGGGCGCCGGCGCTCGTCTGGAAGCGGGCCCAGCAGCGCAACTGACTTTTGCCGGCCAATCCTCGCGGGTTCCCTGGCCCGGCCGTTGGCAGCGGCGGTGAGCTGCGGACCAGCCCCGGGCTGAAGGCGCAGCCCTCACAGCGGGAAGCTGTGGGTCTGGTCGGGGTAGCGAGAGCCGGCGGGCCGGGATGACTGCGGTCAGCTGTGGATGGGGGTTATCTTAGTTCTCTGCGTGGTGCCTAAGTGAACGGCGCCCCCTGGAGTTGTGCTCCATGGTACCCTGTGGTCTGCCTCGGCTTAGGCTTAGGTTGGGCCGGGGGTGGGGGTGGGGGAGGACACTGCCACACCGGAGCTGTTCTTTGGAGTAAGCCACCGTTGAGTCCCCAGTACACTTTAAGCTGGAAGGGGCCTCATTTTCCAGTGGGGCTGAGGCTGGGAGTAGAGGGGGGATGTGTGGACGTCAAGCAGGCCTCCCCCTGCTCCCCTCAACCTCTGCAGTCTAAGAATACCAGCAGTACCCTTGCCCTCATCACGTGAGCAGCTTCGCAGAGCTCAGAGGGGGCTGCTGTGCCTGGAAGGGGGTACTGTGCCCACTTAACAGATGAGGTATGGCTCAGAAAAGGAGAGCCTCACTCCAGAACACAAGGCTATGCTCCTGGCACCCACCGCCCCAGTCCCATGGGGGAAGGCTGAACTGGGGCCGTCCACAACTCTTGGCTGCTGCTCCCTCCCAAGTGAGGAGAGGCCAAGGAAAGGCAGGGACCTGCCAGCTTGTATGGGCTGAGATGGAGAGACGCTGCTCAAAGCCCTGCCTGGCGGCCTGACACTCCCTCCTGGCCCAGTGCTGCTTTCTCACCACCTGCACCAGTACCCTCCCTTCCCTACATCCCCAGAAGCCTTAGTGACACCTCCTCCCAGACCTGGCAAGTCTCCACCTGTCCTACCCCCAGGCTTGCCAGGTGCCCCCAGTCCACCTCAGCCCAGGGTTCAACTGGCTCCTTCAGCCACAGTAATGTCATATTTTCTGCCCTCTGTCCTCCTTCCCTCCCTCCTGGGGAGGTTTCAAAGGCAGTGTCTCAGCACCCCATTGAGGGTTACCACTCCCTGCCAGGCACTGGGCTTGCTCCTAGGGCAGAGAAACAGGCCCAGGCTCCTAGAAGATGCTCACGTGCAGGGAAGATGCACATGAGCAGAAGCCACCCACGGCTGTCCAAGAAAGACAAGGGGCTCTGGACTGTGGCCGGGTCTCAAGCAAGGAGTTCTAAATCTGCATATTGCTCAAGCCACGACAGACCTCACCATCTACTTTCATGTTATCATTGGACAGACACATGTGGAGACAGGTTCAGAGAGGCTGGGCACTAGTGCGCACACAGAGACAAGGCCACTATGGTTGGGACGTGCCCCTAGGCCTGGCTGGCTCCAGAGCTGGACGGGCCACTGCTCCCAGTTGTCCTCTGGGCACCCTGGAGCAGACATGGGGACTAGATGCCAAAGCCATACTCGTGCCTTGCACAGCTTCTGACTTCACTTCGTACCTACTTCCTGTAAGATCAAGTTAGAAGGAAGGAAGCTGAGAATGTGTCAGGAAGAAACTCTGTTCTCCTTGCTGAGTGTGTTGCTCCCTGGAGTCAGTCCCCTGCATCCAGGGCTGTCCAGGTCCATCACAGATGTGCACACTGAGGCCCAGGGGAGCAGCACCTGGCTGTCAAGGCAGGAAGGAGGCTTGTGGTGGATCAGGGGAGCTTAGGGGTTTTGTGCCAAGTTCCCACAAAATGAAACCTTTAGGGGTAGCACCTGTGGCTCAAAGGAGTAGGGCGCCAGCCCCATATAATGGAGGTGGCGGGTTCAAACCCAGCCCTGGCCAAAAAATCCCCAAAACTGCAAAACAAACATACAAACAAACAAAAAATGAAACCTTTTGGGAGACCTAGCTGGGAGATTATCTGCCCTCATCTGGGCTCTGAGGTCCTGTGGGCTCCAGCCTCCTTGGCCCTATACCTTTTGGTCTGTTTTGTCCAGCCTTCTCCAGAACCCCACAACATGGGCAGTACTTGTCTAGCTGGTAGGTGAGAACACAGCCTAGAGCAGGGAGGCTCCTTGCCATGCTGAGACCCCCCCCCCCAAGAAGTGCTTCTGTGTTTACCAGGAGCCTGAGGGCACTGCATGAGACTTCTGTAACAGGATGGTGGGCCTGACTGCACAAGATCATTGAGAATTCTTTGGCCCAAAAGAACCTTGTGCTTCCTAGAACTTCTACACTCTATGCAGGAGAGCCCTGTGGGCCTAATTGCTCACAAAGCACTTGGACGTCCAAGGCACAAGCCTCTGACCACTGTTCTGGAGACAGAACTGCTCACTCATGTCAGGGCTGCCCCTGAAGGGCTAAGAGCTTGGGGGTTCATACAGCTTGCCAACCTTCGGGTCCTAGGTGACCAGGCCACCCTGACATTTACCCATGGGCCAGCAGGGGCCCCTTTGAGTGGCCATAATCCTTGTTAGAAAGTGTTTGGCCTTTGGCTCACGTCGCCGTTAGGGCAAATACCCTCATAGCTCCCACTCCCAGCAGTGGTGGGCTTCTGGCCCTGGAAAGCCAAAGCCCAGGCTGGCTATTCCTATAGTCCTTGCTGACCTAATTTGATGCTGTGGCAAGAATGCTCCTTAGAGCTAACAGTCCTAATTCTCAGCCAGCTTTGAGGCTGCCAGCTGGTCTGGAGGTATGAGGCCTTGCTGCTGCTCACCTGCTTCCATGCTGGGGGACACTGGCTCTATGTGACTTGGACCTGAGCACCTTCTCTGACAAAACTGTTACAGCCATGCCTTATAATTCCACATCAGTTATTTCCTTTCTCTCTTTTCAAGGCTGAGAGAGTGAAACATGCCTTTCCTCCCGAGGGACAGAAACTCCTGGGTGTCTGCGTGGTCCAAACACCCTTAGCCCCACCTGATTCTCGAATGTTAGAGCTTCTGGTACTCAGAAACTGTTCAGCCTGCACTCAGCAGCTACAAAACATCTTTGGATGTCAGAGTCCATCTGTTCTGTGTCACCCATGAATGATGACACAGAGATAGGGAGGGAAATACATGCGTGGCTCAGCCACAATAGGGCTTCATTCAAAGATTCCTGTCCCTCATTCTGAGGCTGCCTCTACCTTAGAGGACACCTGTGCCTGGGCCACGTGCACACCTAAGGGGACCCACACATGTAGCACCTAATGTGCACAGGGCTGCTGTTCCATCAGAGCTTTACCAAGGGGGAAAGGAAGCCCCGAGAAGGCCGTGCCCATAGTCTCCCTATGGCAGACTATGGGAGGCAGAGCCGGGATCTTGGTCATGGCTCTCATGGACAGGTAGCAATGTAGCATAGCCCAAATCAGCTCAAGCTTACCTGACACTTAACAGCAGATCACAGAAGGAAAGAAACAGGGTTGAGGCTGGGACCAGGAGGCTTCCTAGGGAACGAGTGGCAGTCTAGTTGGGTGCTGAGGGGCTGGGGATCTCTCCAGACAGGGGGACTGAGTGGAGGAGGAGGCCCCAGAGGGGAAGGGGTGGGTAGTGTGTATGCCGTGGGGTGGTGTGTCACATCTGGGTGGGAGTCAGAGAGAAACTGCAGGGGGTCTGGGAGATAGGGCAGAGAAGAGAAGCCAGCAGCCTTGGGACTGCTCTGGGTGAGCTGGGACTGAGGGGATCAGGGCCTGTGACAGCCTCTTTGAGGCAACATGGATACTTAAACTGGGCTCCTCCTAACTTTGCCCCCACTTTGCTGTCCAGGCTTCTGGAATAGACCACTCTTTGGAGGACTGCTTGAGCTGCTTCATTTCATCTCAGGAGGGGAGCCTGAATCCCAAAAAAGCCTCATCTAACATAAACACTGAGGAAACTAGGACAGTCCCTCCATCTTCTGACCCTGCTTTCCTAAACAATGGCCTTTGTGGGCTTAGGGGCTTGGGCTCCTCTGGCAGGGCTGCCAGGCAAGGGGGTCATGGGGCAGCAATGGGGGACAGGCACATTTCTTGGTATGAGACTGGGGTTCAGAACACAAATGGTGATGGCCATGGCCTATGCCAGGTGTCCTGCCTGGATGGCCTACATGGGTCCCTCGTGCAGGGGGAGCCTAGTGGAATAAACTTGGTGAATAGGCAAGAGACCAAATCTGTTGAGACCAAATGGCCTGACCACCAGCCAGAGGGGAAGTCGTGGGCAGAGCACTGGCCTTCAGGTTCCCAGAAGGCTTGCGTCCCAACACCTCCTCTTGCTCCCTGACAGCCACAGGGAGGGACCCTTTAATATCCCATGTAGCCTCAAAAGGGGAACAGACTTGCCCAGGCTTGCCCTGCAAAGCGATGCTCAGTCCCAAATTTATAGAGCTGCCCATACACCAGAAGGACAAATTCGAGATGTGACCATAAAGACTTTACCTAGGTACAGCACCCACACATCATGGCATTGGGGTCTTCCGTTCCTGCTGTGAAGGAAATGGATAGGGTCCATCACGCAGGATGGGGAAATCCATTCAGAGGTGTTCCCATAGCTGGCTCTTGGCCAATGGCAGGGCTCACCTAAACTCCAAATCCAAGTGCTCTTCTAAGAGCCGAGCCAGACTGTGCCTCTGATTACCCTGTGGTCAAAACATACTCTAACCTGCCCATGAGGGCATGAGGTCTTCTCCATTCCACCCCAGCACTCTACAGTTCTCTAACTGCTGCCCCCCAGCCCAGCTCTCTGAGCTATGTGGCCCACTGCTCTCAGAGAACTCCCTCCATCAAATGTTGCATTCCTGGTCTCAACAATCAACCTGGGCCCATGACCAGGGACAGATCTGGCCTGCTGATAGTGATGGCAGGTGGCCCTTTAGAACAGGTCCATTCTGTTCTCCATCCCACAAGGGATCCTCATACCCCACACTGCCCCCTTTGGTCTTCCCTCCTGGAATGCCTTCTCTCACATCTGACAATCTGGTCAACTTCAAGACACACGGCTATCACTGTGTACTATGTCCTGTGGGCCCACAGGCCAATGGGAGTGTTCCTGACCATGCTTGCTGAAGACTGTCAGATATCACTCTTCTGTACTTGCAGCACCTTCAGACTCACACAGTAGTAAGCACACGGTGCCTGGGCTAAGAGCTGGGAGTGGGTGTTCATACTCAATTTTGTAGGGGCCCAAGGGAGCATACAGCAGGAAGTGGCCACCATCAGTTCAGCCTGGGGTGTTATTTCCAAGGAGGGACCAACCTGGCTATACTCAGAGGAGGGTAGTGGAGCCTTGGACCCTTGAGCCTTCCTCTTACTGCTGTGATCTAGAGCACAGGTATCTTATGTCTCCTGCTAGAAGGAAGGGCACCTTACCTGCACCCATAGGGGCCAGCCCTCCACATCAAAGCTTCCATAACAACATCTCTTGGGTGCCCCATGCCACTGACCTATTCTGACCTCATTTAGTTTTAGACTGCTTATACACATGTGCAATTTAAAATAGTTTTAACATAGTAAATTGCACACAAACTTTATGTCTACCTTGTATTTATTATTTTTTTTTTTTGTAGAGACAGAGTCTCACTTTATCACCCTGGGTAGAGTGCCATGGCGTCACACTGCTCACAGCAACCTCCAGCTCTTGGGCTTAAGCGATTCTCTTGCCTCAGCCTCCCGAGTAGCTGGGACTACAGGC